>JAJLWZ010000053.1:0-74504 GCA_030571035.1 Yamadazyma buinensis
AATAACAATAAACACACGAAGATATGCCGTCAGGCTTATCTTGGTGACGAAAAGAAGAATTAACAATCCTTATTAAGATTGTCATTCCGAGATAAAACTAACATCTACAAACCAGGTAAACAGCACATGATTAAGCAGATATTATACAACACTTACCGCGAATAAGGAGTTTGGCCCAGTGGTGTTGATCAATCGTTTTGGCGAGCGAGCAATTACTACGATCAAGGGCCTAACAGATAGGTGATCTGGCCGAGCGGTTAAGGCGGCAGAGTAAGGAACTTTAAAACTTGTCGAGTGAAAGCTTGAGGAGTTGAACAAGACCATTCTGCTCTCTTCGGAGGCGCGAGTTCGAATCTCGCGGTCATCACTATCCTTTTTTTTTGCAAATTTAATAGACACCACAGTGTTTTGTTAATAGTGTTCATTTGACCGTTAAGTCCAAATAAGTGTTAAGTTTTTAAGGAGTAAAATCTGTTTAAGGGGTCTTTAGAAAAGGGAGACAAAAAAAAAGTCATAAAAAATTACTATATACACTTATTCAATGGAATTACTATCAAACCAACCTAAGAAATCATCATCTTCATTATTCCACCCATTAGACTGTTGTTGGAAGAAATTATCCATTTGGTCATTCATAAATGGGGCCTGTGGAGGGACTTGGGCGGCGTGGTCAATCATGATATTTGGATTGAGTAGCATTTGATCATCGAAGAAACCGGGGGAGGTCTGAATATCTAGCATTGGCACAACTGGTAATGGTGACGTTGACATCGGTGTTGCTACCACTGGATGAATGTTTGTTGGATGCATGTTTGAATTGGTATTTGTGTTGAAGGAGTTAATGTTGGTGGTATTTTGAATACTAGTTTTACCTTGGAAATTATTTAAACTTGAATTTGGATTTGGATTTGCAGTTTGATTTGGAGTTTGATTTTGATTTGGTGTAGGAGCTGAATTGGAATTTAATGATTGATTTGAATTTGAATTTAAAATATTTGTTGAAGTTGCAGTGTTCTGATTAGTTGCAGTATGACCTGCCAATTGCATATTTTGAGGAGATTGTGGAATCTTAGCATCTTTAAAAGATCCAGTAGCATCTAAAATCAGGATTGGAATACCATTAATCTCTTTATTATTATTCTTTTTAGCATTCAGCATTGCTTGATCAGTTGGTACTAAAGTAGTTATAGTGGTACCATTTGGTGACGTAGTTATAATTGTCCTGAAATCATCTTTAGTAATTTGATTGTAGAATGGTAATGGGACCAATTTTATTGAATTATCCTTTTTCCTATCAATCATTGGTTGACCTGATGCATTTCTACGCCTTGCTTCATGAACTGACCAAACTAAATCATAAAATAATGAAGCAGTTAAATGAGATCTAATATTTGATATAATTGACGTGTCTTCATCAACTACAAAAATATCAGGATAATTATATAACACAATATTTAAATTTTCTAATAATTTTGCAGTTCTTGAAATATCATTTTGTAAATCTTTCCACGATGAGATAGTATTTCTTAATAATCTATGAACTGTAACAATTGATTGACGACAACTATCAATATATCTATCAATTAAATATTTGGATAAATGAAGTTTAAATAATATACAAACACTATAAGTTAAAGATTGTCTAATATAAATTGGTAATTCAATCAATGTAGTTTTATTATTATTAATCATTTGAGAAATAATTGTTATAATTCTTGTAGCAGATGAATAACCTGAACTAACATATTTAACTTGATCTTCAATTGGTGTACCAGGTAAAAATGAAAACCCACAAATCATTAACTTAATATAAAGGAAATAAACTTCCACTGGTGAACCATCTTCAATTTTCAATTTAAATTTCAATCTTTCCAATTCTCTATCCAAGATATTTAAAGAACCTGCTCTATTTGATGGTTCTAATAATCCATCAGGTCTAGTAACTGAAACTCCCATAACATTAACTAATTTACATTGGAAAATCGATAAACTAATTAAATTTCTGAAATTCTTTGGTAAATTAAGATCAATTCTTGCATTCTCTAATAAATAATCAGTTGTATTAATTGATGGTGGTAAACCTAAAGTTGATGACCAAAATTGTTCACAGAAAAACACAGATAACCAACTTCTTGTTCTCCATTTCTCAGAATCTGGTCCAAGATTTACTTGCGTTCTTGAAAATTCTTTTATAAATTCTCCACCTCTATGTAATCCTAATTGTAATGATAAATTTTTAGCTAATCCAATAAATCTATATGATGTATCATCTAAAACTTTTTCATTTGGTAATGGCCATATACTTAATATAATTAATGATTGAATGACATGGGTTGATCTTGGGGTTCTAATCCAACAAGTCTCAATAGCTAATTGTTTAATTAATGAACTTAAATTCATATATAATGAAGGTTCAGGTTCACTTAATGATGCAGTTAAAATAATTGACCAAAATAATAATTGAGATTTATAGTATAATTCAGTGGCATTATTTGATTTTAAAATTGGTAAATATGGTAAATAATTACTTATAAATCTATCATGTAATTCATTTGCTTTAATTAATGGTAAATGAACTTCACCTAAAATGAATTCTTCAATAATTGGTAAATCTTGTTGTTTTAATGGTGAATTATCCAGATTATCATCTTTATTTAATTGATGGTTTGTTAATTTAAGATTATTATCGATATGTGGTGAAGATGATGAATAATCTGATGGTGTATAAGAAATATCATCTAATTGATTATAAGAATTATTAAAATTCATATTATTTGTGCTGTTATTATTATTATTAAGATTTATATTTAAATTAGTTAAATTCTGTTGAGTTAAAGCTTGAGTTAATAAATTTTCATTCTTTGTTAACATTTCAATTTTAGCCTTTAATTCATCTACATCACTTTTCAATGATTGAATTTGACTACCCTTCTTTGGTCTAAATTCCGGATCAATATCACATTTCAATCCCATTCGATCACATCTAGTACATGGATTTGGGAAGTTATCCAGTGCATTACACTTGATTTTATGTTGTCTACAGAATGTACAAGAAGTCACTGGTCTATGACCCGTAGGTTTAGGTTTCTCAAATTTCCCAATCTTCCCTGAACTTGTACTCATATTTCGTTCTGAATTTTTCCTTTTCAAAGGTGGTGATGTGATTGATGGCAGTGATGAAGGCGATGGTTTTGGCAAAATCGACTTGACTTTTGATTTATCCATTCTTTCCTAATGTTTATTTCTAGTAACCAATACAACTTTTGTTGGCGGGTTAGATTTCGGGTACTGCGATTTCTTCTGAATAGTTTTGTGTAAAAAAAACGTGAAAAGGGGACTTTTCTATACTTAAAGGATCAATACTGATAATGAAAGGCGACTAGTTCCACCCAACTCCCTTAAGTTCACAATAAATTAAGTATAACTTCAAACTACGATTATTTACCGTTACTGTTTTTGAGGTTGGAAAATTTTTTTTCTTTTGCAAAGGTTTATACCAAGACTGGTTTTCGGCCTTGCACGTCCGTCTACTGATGGAAAAGATAAAAATTTTCACCTGCTGAATATAGAAAGGCCGCACCACTTTCGCCAATACACGAAATATGGGGAGTGTAAATGAGTCAATGGAATTTCCTGTTTAAAATCACATCTCATGTCCTTTTATATCCCTTTATATGGTGTTTCGGAGGAGAGGGCCAATGAACCGATAGGTACAATGTAGCAAGTAACTTTTTAAATGCTAGAGTATATGAGTAAGTGTATAGGGGTATAAGGTTAAAATGGAAATTGGGAGGGAATTATAATTTCTGTTGTTTTGTAATTGATGATTATAAATCCATTTCTAATACCCTAAATCGCCCTAAACCGGTTTCTTTTTCTTTTTCTTTTTCTCTTTCTTTTTTGTTTTGGGCAAGGCTATCGTTTATAATAATCGTTTATAGTAACTTTTAACATTACTAAAAACTAAACTCTGTCGTTTATTTTTGACACCAGCCGCTAAAACAGTTTCTGAAACAATGGATATTTTCTTGACTTTATTTTATTTTTATTCTTAACTAGGGGAAATTGCATGTTTTTTCATTTTCTCTTATATATTACCTAACCAATTGAGTTTTAAAACTAACTAATATATACAGAAAACTACACCCAAAAAGGGGAGAGAACACTTTTATACACAGTTATTTTTATTCATTTCATTTAATCATCATCATCTTCAATTTTTGGATCACCAATACCATCTTCGTAAATTGCAAAAACACATTCACTTTCAGGTAAACAAGGACTATCATAAATTTTACAAATTCTTTGTTCACCTCTTGCCTTTTTAAAACTTAATCTAGTTGTTGAAGAATGAGCAATAATATTACCACCAATTGGTTTTTTTGGATCAGGATTAAACATTGAAGCTGAACCATCAACTTGTGCAACAACTTGATTAGTTATAACCACAGCAATACCAAATTCATCAGCTAATCTTTGTAAAGTTCTCATATATTGAGCAACATGCATTTGTCTAGCAGATAATTCACCTCTACCAGAATAATCAGTTCTATATAAACTCATAATTGAATCAACAATTAATAATGAAAATCTTGATTCAACCATCATTTGTGATGCAACATTTAATAATTGTAATTGATGTTCAGCGTTATAAGCTCTTGCATAAGCAACATTATCTAAACAATCATTTGGATCTAAATTATATCTTTGAGCAATTGAAACTAATCTTGAAGGTCTAAATGTACCTTCTGTATCAATATAAAGACATTTACCTTCTCCACCCCCCATATCAATTGGTAATTGACATGTAACTGCTAGAGTATGACATAATTGAGATTTCCCAGTTCTAAATTCTCCAAAAACTTCAGTAATTGAACCTGTTTCAATTCCACCACCTAATAAAGTATCTAATTGTTTTGAACCAGTTGTAAGACAAATTAATTCAGATCTTCTTTCATGAAATTTAGAAGCAGTTGTGAATCCAATAGGGACTAATTTGGTTGCTTCAGTTATAATTTTATCTGCTTTAATTTCACTTATACCTTTAACTGTAAGTAAAACTTTTTTCAGTGTATATGCAATTGATTCAACTGTATTAAAACCTGATTGTTTTAATTTTTTAAGATCATTCATGGTTATACCATTTCCTTCCAATTGCTCGATCAATAATGGCCCGCCTAAAGCATCATCATCTTCTTCATAAGGTTGTGTCATCCTTAAAAACTTTTTTAATCTTGGATACGTATCTAGCGCGTAACTAAAGGGTGATTGTTTATTTATAATTATTTTCTTCTTGTTTACTCGCGATCCCCAATTTCCGATCCCAATCACCGCGGCACATGACACAGACAGTCACATGACACAAGTCACGTGTGTGATCCAGAAAATAAAAAAATTGTTTTCTTCTTTACAACCCTCTCCACATTACAAAAAAATATCATATCAATTTCATCTATAACTTTTCTTGTAATACCAACAAAAAATAAAAAACATGTAGAAGTTGTGTTGTTAATTACAGAGCAGTGATACACGTATCTTATAAAAACAAAGGAATAAATGAATGACCCTGAAAATAAAAACTACATTGAAGATCCTTCCCATCTCGTAATATTTTTATTTAGCAGATTTAGGTTAAATTGATAAGACCGCAATTTTTAGTTTGTTTCAATTAATTATTATAGCTAAATTCACACATTCTTAACTATATACATATTCTATATCCGTAATTAACAGATGATGCATAGAACGATTTTATGAGAAAATATAGTAGATGGTTAAACAGCCCCTTGATAACCCTTTTTTTTTAACTTAATTGTTTGGGTTATTCTTTTTCCCCTTCTTTACTGCCTTTTTTTTATTTTTTGTGTATTTGTAAACACCCTTTACAACCAGGAATTGCCTTATCTATAGGTACAATGCATTACTCAATATGCATCACAGGCACGAATATCAGTATTAAGTGTAATATGTATTATTTGAAGTGATTAAAGAGAGTTATAAACTAAGATGAAATAGTGTACATACTAACTGATAGAGATAACAGGTTGGAATGAATCTAAATTCCAGATCAATAACTATCCAATAATCAAGAATGATATACTTTTAAAAGCAAGAATTTAAAGCAAGAAAATAATTAGAGTTAATCACAATGAAATTTCATGTAGAGAATACAAGGGATTTTTTTGGAGGATATGTCTATTATTTTTATTTGATTTGCTATAAAAAAAATGGTTAGAATTACCTAAATATCCTTGGATAAGGCATATTATAGGGTTTTAACAGTGGTTGTACGATGTGACATGATAAGAGATAAATCGCCATATACAAATGTTTTTCAAAGTCATTTGTTCTGTTGGAAGTGTAATACTATTAATAATTTTCCTCTCGTCTCAGGGGGGCCATGTTTAGTGACGCCATTGGTGAGAGTAATGAATAAAATTAATTTGCCCTATTTTAATATAGTTAACAAGAAATCAGTTAGTCACTGTACTATATGTAATTTCCCTTAGTTTCTTGTTATTTCCATTTAACGAAAAAAATAAAGGGAATAAAACACCGTTTAATGCATTTTGAGACACATCGTCAATTCTCAATTGAGTTAAAATTTCATAACTCCTATAATCATCGGCTTTCTCACAAACTTAGTACTCTCCACCCTTTGGAACTGTTACACCCCCACCTTCCTCCTCAAGTCCCAGTGATAATAATGCAATAATAATAATAATAATAACTTGTAATAATAACTTGTAATACTAACTTGTAATACTAACTTGTAATACTAACTCTAAATTGTATACACTCTCCCCAAATGTTTTCAATTTCAACTAATTTTGCAACCGGTCGTGCGCGACGGGAAAAGTAAACAATTGGAGAAAATTTGATTTATAGCCAAAAAAATTGTAAATTGTTACAAAGGGGGTAAATTTCTATAATTTTTACAATTTGATTACTAAGGACTTCCTTATCCCATAGAAACATCCAACAAGGAGATTATCATCATTAAATCCCTTTACTTCAAAACTCATTTTGTTTAACAAAGAGATAAAAATTTGTGTTGTCTGATTCTACAGCGAGTAACAGGTTGTTTACATATACTTTTTTTTTTTCTACTCGAATTACCACTCACACTCACGAGTTTTATTATCATAACATACCTTGATAAATCTGACAACTAGCCGCTGTTTCCAACTTCTAGTCCTTCTGGTAGTTCATATCGACGAGATCTTCAGAGTTAGTTTCTTTTAGAAAAGTGGGATCTTTACATTTACTAGAGTTATTTCATTCACTGTTTTTGTGTTGTAGTATACTAGAGTATTTATCTTGCCATATTATTTTTTATCTGTTTTTTTGACAGATATTCCTTAGTTTTTATACATAGATATATCAATCCTTAGATATCAATCCTTAGATATCAATACCTTATAGCATAGAGAGTTTAGCATACTTTTAGAACTTATTCTTTTTAGTCTGGTTCAAAGCATTTCATTTTTTTTTTTCATTAATTTTTTCATTCACCTTTTTTTTTTCAATATTTCATATTCATTTCATATAATAAATCATGTCAACTGTAATAGAAGAGAAACTCCCTTCAAATATTGTTAAAAAAATTCATAGAGAAGTTAGATTTGGTAATTATATACTTGGTTCAACTTTAGGTGAAGGTGAATTTGGTAAAGTTAAATTAGGTTGGAGAAAAGATGGGAAATTACCAAATCAAGTTGCAATTAAATTAATTAAAAGAGATAGTATAATTAAAGATAGTGAACTGGAAATTAAAATTCATAGAGAAATTAATAGTTTAAAACTTTTAAATCATCCAAATATTGTTAATTTAGTTGAAGTTATGAAAAGTGGTAAATATATTGGTATTGTTTTAGAATATGCAAGTGGTGGTGAATTATTTGATTATATTTTACATCATAAATATTTAAAAGAAAATATTGCTAAAAAATTTTTTAGTCAATTAGTTAGTGGTGTTGATTATTTACATTCAAAAGGTCTTATTCATAGAGATTTAAAATTAGAAAATTTATTATTAGATAAAAATAAAAATATAATTATAACTGATTTTGGTTTTGTAAATAGTTATAATCAATCAAGAAATGATTTAATGAAAACAAGTTGTGGATCTCCTTGTTATGCAGCTCCTGAATTAGTTTTAACTCAATCTCCTTATGAAGGTAAAAAAGTTGATATTTGGTCTTTAGGTATAATTTTATATGCTATGTTAGCAGGTTATTTACCATTTGATGATGATCCAACAAATGAAGATGGTTCAGATATTATAAAATTATATCATTATATTTGTAAAACTCCATTAACTTTCCCAGAATATATTTCTCCATTACCAAGAGATTTATTAAGAAAAATAATTGTACCTGATCCCAAAAAAAGAATTGATATAAATTCAATTAGAAATCATCCTTGGTTAAGTACTTATGCTAATTTATTATCTATTAGACAACCTGAATGGGATAAAATTTATAAAGAAAGAAATTCTTCAAATATTCCAGTTCAATCTAATTCAAATAAGAGATATTCAATGATGGAATCAACTAATTCTTTAAATCAATTTAATGTTTCAACTTTTAAAAAGGCTCATGGTAGAAGTTATTCTTATAATAATCAAATGGATACAAGTAATTCTGTACCACTCCTGGTACCTGTTACTCCTGCAGTTACACCTTCCGTGACTCCAACAGTAACTCCATCAGTTTCAGTTTCAAATACAGGTCAAGTTCCAGTACAAGTTCCAGTACAAGTTCCAGTACAAGTTCCAGTACAAGTTCCAGTACAAGTTCCAGTACAAGAAAGTTCAAGAGATACAACTTTAGTTTCAGATCATACAACTTTAACAACTTCACAATCATCTTCAGAAGTTCCAATTAAATCAATTGTAAATTGTCAACCAATTGAAGAAAAATTACAAAATAAATTAATTTCAACTCCTGAAAAACCAAATGTATCTGTACAAAGTTATGTACCAACTTCATCATCAACAAATTCATCAGGATCAGGATCTGTATCAGTTTCAGTACCAGTTCCATCATCGCAACAACCACCATCAACTCCAAATTTACATCAAACATCTCAAGTTACAGCAACTACTTCAACAGCAACTTCATCAGGATATACTTATGATTCATCAATTATTTCAACTATTGTTGAACTGCCAAAACGTAATCCTTTAACTGAAATTAAACCAAATCCAATTCTCACATCACATCCAAATACTAAATTACCACATCAACCTAAAAAACCAAGACCAACATCATATCATCCATCAAATAATTATCATTCTGAATTTAAAGTTCCTTCACCAATTAATATCCCAATTCTGACTTTCCAATCAAATTCAAATAGTTTAACTAATGTTTCAAATAATAGTAATTTAACACTTAATTTAAATGGTCCAATTTCAATCAATTCAAGATCAAATTCTTATTCAAATTCAACTTCACCACCAAAATTAAATTTATCAACTAAATCATCTGCAACAACTTCATCATCACCTCCTAAACAACCTCATATTATAACTAATTTTACTAAAGAAACTTATACAAATTCAAATTCAAATACAAATACAAATATTAGTTTAAATAATATTAATTCGGGTTCAATTCCTGGTCCTATACCAAGTAGTTCACCAACAAAAGTTGAAATTGATAATTTAAGTTTACATTCAAGAAGAAATAGTTCTGTTACACCTGTTAATGTTAATGGCGTTTTCAATGGTGATAACAAACGGAATTCAGTCTTTTTATATTTAGAAGATAAAATTGGTAATTTTGAATTAAATGAAAGTTTAGAAAATTTATCAATAAAGAATAAAGATGATGAATTAGATATTGAACAACAACAACAACAACAACCAGAAAAGCAACAACCTCAACAATCAAAGAGTAAAACTAGTAATAGTTCAAAAACTAGTTCCAAAGATGATAAAGAAATTTCAAGAAGTAGAAGTACAAGTACCAATACAAATACAAATTCAAAGAAAAAATCAGATAAAAGAAGGAATAGATTTAGTTTATTATCTATTTATTCTAATTATTCAGATAATTCAAGTTCAACATCAATAAACATCCCAAAAGATTCCAAAGATTCTAAAGATTTAAATTCCAAATCTTCTAAAGAGTCAAGAGATGTAAATGAATTAAAACATACCAATTCAATCATTAAAGAATCAAAAGATAAAAGAGATAAAGAGAGGAAAGATTTAGAAAATTCAAGAAAATCAAATAAAGAAATTAGTGCCGCTAAAAAGGTAATGGATTTTTTTAAACGTAGAAGTATTAGAATTAATTAATTATAGCATTTTTAATGTAATTTAATGAAATATCATAGTCACTAATGTATAGTAATGTTAACGATCCTTAGACACCCTTCCTAAACCCTCTTAAAACCCCCTTCAGGCTGCATCATCCTCATCCTCCTTCCAACATCCCCACCACCTCCAGGTTGGTGCAGTTATATCTATTAAACTTATGTTTCCAAATCTAGCTTTATGATTCATGCCAAATAAAGATAAATGAATCATAAAACTACTGCGAAATTTTAAATTTTTAAAAATTCATCAAATAATGGGTGCTGATAATGAAGACCCTGGGCCTATAGAAGGCACTATACCAAATGGGAGACCAGATAACACACCAGATGTGAAGGTCAATGATGATGTTGTGAAGTTGGAGGATGGAGAAGTTTCAAGGAATGATGGCAGTGATGATGATGAAATTGATTCTTCTGATGCCATAGAAGATGCAAATGAAAGTGACAATGATTCTGAGAGTGAAAATGATACTGATAGTGACAGTGATTCGGAAAGTGACAATGACATGGAAGACCATTCAAGATCACTCTCGGATATAATCCTACAAGAAATAGAGTCTGGTACATACGTGTGCTTAGTGTGTACGAGTGAAATAGACAGTTCATGTCAAGTATGGTCCTGTGACAGTTGTTACCGAGTTTACGATTTAGAATGTGTGAAAGACTGGGCGATCCGTGGCTCATCGACGAAGAACAAGAAATGGCGGTGTCCAGCATGCAACATCGAACACTCAAAGATCCCTTCGAAATTCACTTGTTGGTGTGGTAAAGTCGAGAATCCAGATCCGAATGATTGTTTGGTGCCTTTCAGCTGTGGCAACATCTGTAGCACCAAATACGACGACTGTGTCCACGCGTGCGCCGTGCCGTGTCACCCTGCTAAACACCCCATATGTGGGGCCTTGGGCCCAGTCATGACTTGCCATTGTGGGGGTCACCAGAAGCAAGTCCCATGTATCATCACTCCGTACCTGACTGGATGGACCTGTGAGGATGAGTGTGGTATGGAGGTGTGTAACATGGGCCATAAATGCCCTAAGGGGTGTCACTCTGGGTTTTGTGGGGCATGTCAAGCACAAATCAAGGGGTTGTGTTATTGTGGGAAGAATGAAATTGAAATAAAGTGTCTGGAGAAGTACTTGAAAGATTGTAAACATCATATCGGTTATGGGCTATGTGAAGAGATGACCAAGGTTTTCTACGATTGTTATGAACATTTCGATCTCGTGGAATGTCAACCACCTTCAGATTTGAAAATTTGTAAATACTCACCAGACTTGATTAATACTTGTTATTGTGGGAAGACTGAAGCTGAAGGTAGACTCAAATGTACAGATCCTATACCTGAATGTGATATGATATGTGGGAAACTTATGGATTGTGGCGATAGATGTATGATGAAATGTCATAAGGGTGATTGTGAATGTTTTAAAGTCAAACTGATATTCTGTAGTTGTGGTAATCATGAATTCCTCGTTTCTTGTAAGTCTTTACAAAATGGGTTTGCTCCAACTTGTACACATAAATGCGACGCTTTACTTAGTTGTAGGAAACATTACCATAGAGAAAGATGTTGTGAATATGAAAAGACAGCGTTGGATAGGGAAAGACTCAGGAAGAAACAATTACGTAATAAATTGGTATCAAATGTTGTTCAAGATATAATGACTTTAGAACCTGTACATATCTGTACTAGACCATGTAACAGAATGAAATCTTGTCAATCACATCCATGTACTGCGTTATGCCATGCAGGCCCTTGCGAGCCATGTTTGGAATCAACTAACGATGATTTAATCTGTAATTGTGGTAAAACTGTGATACCTGCCCCAGTAAGATGTGGTACCAAAATAGTATGCACTGAAAACTGTACGAGGGAGAAATCATGTGGTCATAAACCAGAAATACACAAGTGTCATGAAACTGGGGTTTGTCCGCCATGTACTGAAAGAAGTACGAGGAAATGTGAGTGTGGCAGAACTGATATGCCTAATGTTTTGTGTTCTTCACCTGCTCCTAAATGTAGTTTTGTATGTCAAGAAACGAAAGAATGTGGTCACCCATGTTTACTTTCATGTTCTAAGAATTGTTTAGTTGGGGTTCATTCTAAAAGTTGTTCATTGAAATGTGGAAAATTTAGAACTACTTGTCCACATAGATGTCAAATTAGATGTCATTTCGGCACTAAGAAATGTGATGATGTAGCATGCAGTGAGTTAGTTGAAGTTTCATGTGAGTGTGGTAGGATCGTTAAAAAGGGACCATGTGGAGCTAAATTTGGTGTTGAATCCATTATCGAGGCTAAATTACATTGTGATTCTGAATGTGACCAACTAAAACGTGATGAAGATTTAAAGAAAATTATATTGAATCAACCTGATGAGTCCACTATACCGGTAACTTACACGGACTTCATAGTTCAAACTTACACCAGACAAAATGGATGGTGTGTTAGAATTGAAGGATTTTTAAGGGATTTAGTCCACAATAAAAATAAGAAATTCCATCATTTCCCACCATTGAATCGTGACCAACGTAGATTCATTCATGAACTTTGTTCAGTTCTTAAATTGTATTCTGAAAGTTTAGACCCGGAACCAAAAAGAACAGTGGCTGTATACGTCGCTAAGTATTCCATCGTACCTAATATGACTATTGATCATTATATCCAAGAACAGAAAAAGATCCAAGAAGAGAAAGATTTGATTCAGAAATTGGCTGCTGCTAAATTACAGGAACAATTATTTAATTCTATTGTGATTGAAGATGTTTTCTTCAGTGTCACACATGAAAAATTATGGTTATTAATTGAACCAATCTTGGATAAATACAAACTTGAAAATCAAGTTAAACTAGAATACTTATCTTCTAAATTTTTCCTTATATTCACAGACAATGAACTAACTTTAGAGGTTGAAAATACTTTGTACATGTTGATGAAATATCTTCGACTGGTATTTAGAGATAATTCAATTGCTTTTGATTGTAAATTGGCGTTAGTTAGAGACGATAAAGTTTTAAAAATCGATTCTAAAGTAATAAGACCTGAACCAGAGAAGGAGAAGTTAATAGACGATAATAAATTCAAAGCATTGGAAGAGGTAGAAATTTAAACTACTTATTTAATTTAATTTATTTTATAAATATACATGCATTTTTTAATCTTCGCTACCGCTATTCCCATCATTTTCTTTCTTTTCGTCACCTTCTTTATCTTCACCAGCTTTTTCTTCACCTTCCAGTTTCTTAGAATGTGTTCTCTTTCTTCTATTTTTCTTTTTTGAATCTTCATTATTCCCATTATCCTTTTGTTCACTCTTTTCACCTACTTTTTCAACTTTCTTCTTTTTAACACTTAATGGATTTGGTTCACTGGGGCCTTTCCTCTTTTTAAATTGTTTTACTTGATCTTGTGATTGTTTTTCAACTCCAAAACTATTTAATCCACCAGTTAATTTCTTTGATTCATAATCATTTGCAAATCTTAATGTGGTTTTCAGTATTGGTTCCATAACCATAACAGATTTATTCATGAAAACCATCGGTACACCAGGAACATTCATTAATTCTTTCCTTAATTCAAAAATTTGTGATGCTAAAAAGTATCTATGCTTATTATCTGGTAATATAATTGATTTTATACATTCTTTGGAAGTCAATGGATCAGAAGGTGGATGGTTACATCTTCTTCTCTCGAAGGTCTTGGCGAGATCTATGGCTACTTGATTATTAGATTTATATAATGATTGCATACAACATTGTGTAATCATTGGTTTAATCTCGGATTGAATAGTCCTTTTTAATCCTTTAATAAGGTCAAATTGTGCCTTTTCACAATGAAGAATGATTTCGTCATCGATTATAGTTTGGAATGGTTCTCTGAACTTGAATGCATGTAAGTATACATTGATTTGTTTCCTATAGGCTTTAGCTCTCTTTTGTCTCATATTGATAATCTTCTCATCTTCTCATCGAGCCATCTCAATTTTTTTAGCTCTTTGAAAAAATGTCACGTGATACGATTCTTAAGTGATGTGTTTGTATATGAGTTAGATAGTTTAAAGAATAGAAACTATGCCATCATAATATATGATTTATGATAAGTTGGAACCACGTTTTAAGATAGTATCCATTCTAGACTATGAATTGGAAAATTATTTTGTAGAGGCAAGATTTCTAATAGAAATTTCAATAATTAGAATCATGAAGCAAGTACTTTATTCACGTCAATACAATAATTTCAAATAAAATAGAAGCTTCAACTACAAAACCATACAGAAGACTTTTTAATTATACCAAAAATCGGAGTTTCCTGTCTAAACTTGATTTTATCTCTTCTTCAAGAAGTCAGAAGACAACATATATCCACGGGAACGAAAACAATTAATATCCCGAGAGATACAATACCATGTTAAATCAACCTTGTAGTTTATTTGAAGTCTTGTCAGATCAAACAGTGACGTAGGAGACCTAGAAATCTTGGTATAAAAATTTAACTTTATCACTAACCGTGAAATACAATAAGGAATAGAAAATAATACAGGGGATATTATTTAGCATTATAAAGATTATCTGACAACGCCCAATGTTTCAATCCCTTTTAGACTGTTAAGATAACAATCATGGTTGGTTTACATACAGTACAAATGTTTCAAAAAGGTTTTAGATCTTCTTTATTCTCTTTCATAAACAGTGATTCCAAGTTTCCTTCTAGGTAATAGATATGGACTTCCGAGAAGGAAATTAAAAGATCTTTCCTATTTACACTCGGATTATGCTTTAAAATTAATAATCCCGTGCAACAATATTCAAATCCTTTTAGTAGCAAAGCAGCTAAACTAATGAGAATTTTAAGCCGACTTTAATTTACCAGCCAGATGAACTGAAACACAGTCTATCAAATACCAAATTACTTACTGGATTGGGTATAACTGAACAATACTGGAAAAATTATATGTTCAAGAAGTTTGATACTCTTGTTACTTGAAACTTTCCTCATGGGGACTAAATGAAATTGAGTTACTCAGACCCTTGATTTACTGAGCTGAGAAAATTTTTAGCACGTCAAACAGACATCGGGGTTTGTTCCTAAAATAGAAACAGGACGAGGGAGCAACTATCCATGAACAATATGCTCTTAGTTAAGTGCCACATATAATGGCACGGTTGAATATTTGGTAAGTGAGAGAGAGACATAGATCTTGATAAGAGATAAGAACAGTGATTACAACTTTATAAGCGAATTTATAAAACTTTTCATGGTAAACATTGAAAGGCTAATTTATTTCCCTGTCAAAACAATGTAAGAAGTAAGATGAATTAAAAATGGCAGCTTACAACGAAATCTAAACATCTTATACATCTAAACTTTTTATAGATTAGCCACATGAGAAAACGACTATTTCTAAATATACATCCCATTTGCATATTGCTATTTCGTATGCCCGTTTGACAGAAGTGATTCAAGCTCTTGCGTGATTTAGGAATTTTGAATAGTTGAATTTTCAAAATCTCCAGCCTATCATGTAACGCTGTTATTCTGCACACGAACCTAAAGTTCCTCACATTGGCATGGCGGCAAGTTCAATGACATATTTTTTTTTTCGGTTTTGCCGTTCTGCGTTAGTCATAGCTCCGCGTCATATTTGGCACCTCTTGCCGACATTGTTATTACTGTTTTTGTCACTTGACATAACGCTCTTCTAAGAAAAGTTCTCCCTCCACCTCTCTGGCACCACCAGATGAGGGAAACTGTTAAGTCGGATGCTTGTTAATTATTTGGACAACCTCGGAAAACCCATAGAGATGTAAATTTTAGTATAGGTCACTTATTCTACTTGATATTTGAGACATCTCAAGTCATCACGCTGTTCTTGCATCTCTCTCACAGATTTAGAGGTTTTGAGTTAGAAAGCCTGCTTGTGATGTCAAAGTGAGTTACTTTAGTAGTGGAAGCCTCCTCACACCATTAGGGTTAGGCTTGACGAGGGATATGTTTGTATATCTCCACTCTGCTTCTTCTTTAGGATAAACGTTGTGAGATGAGTAGTCCGACATAGTCTTATGGCTATTGGCTATTATTTACACTAAGGGCCGCTTCAATATGAGCGTTATTTATTTTTTTTGAATTCCGGCAATAGGATTATGACGTGCTTCACCGAGGATTTTGAAATTTTTCCAATAAACCCAGTCTACAATATGGCTGTCATCCTCATAAAGCGAAGAATTAGAGACAAGTAAATGCATATACTAATCAGATACGTAATAGAGATAAGATGATTTGACGAGAGTAATTAACACAGATGTACTTACAAAGTTTGAAGTTTAATTTGCTAAAATAGAATTTTGGGCCGCACCAAAATAAAACAAAAACTAAAAAAAAATGGGATGCCCTAAAAATGTCGTATACTATCTGAAATTTCTTTTGAAGGAAGGTTCTAAAACAAAGTTTTTAATAGTATCCTATCAAACCATGTAATAATACGTAAAAATAATTTTGATAAAGAAACTCTCCCATTTATATATTTTGGTTTATTCCTCTTTTTTAAATTTTTTTTTTAGTTTTTTTTTATACACTTAAAAATCCTTTTTCTTTAAATTTATTTTTATATTTCAAATTTATCCTTTGGAAATGAATAGATTTAAAAAAATGTTATCCAGTAGTGATACTGAAGAAAAGGATCAAATTCAAAGTGCCACTAAAGAAGATTTCGAAAGTGGTTCTAATGATATTGATGAAATGGCTCAAAAAGTTGAAGCTATTAAATCAAGAGATTTTGATCCAATCTCTTCTCAATTAGAACAAGTTGCTGCTCATGATGATTATGCTGCTATTACAGTTGAAGATGATTCCCCATATGCTGAAGTTAGAGCTGCTGTTCCAAGTTATGATGATCCAACTATCCCACAAAATACTATTAGAATGTGGACTTTATCATTAGTTTTAGCAACTATTGGTTCAGGTATGAATGTTTTATTCTCATTCCATGCTCCTTCATTTACTGTTACAACTTTTGTTACATCAATTTTAGCTTGGCCAATTGGTGTGGCATGGCATAAACTTTTACCAGATGTTAAAATTTTTGGTGCAAGTTTAAACCCAGGACCATTTAATTTAAAAGAACATGCTCTTATTGTTATTGCTGCAAGTGCTTCATTCGGTGGTGGTGCCGCTTATGCTACTGATATTTTATTATCATTAAATAAATTTTATGGTAAAGATTTTGGTTGGGGTTTTGATTTAGTTTTAATTTGGTCAACTCAATGTATTGGGTTCTCAATGGGTGGTATTGCTAAAAGAATTTTAGTTCATCCTGCTTCAATGATTTGGCCTGCTAATTTAGTTACAACTGTTTTCTTAACTAATATGCATATTAATGAAAATCATCCAGCTAACGGTTGGAAAATTAGTAGATTATCATTTTTTGGATTTGTTTTCTTAGGTTCATTTGTTTGGTATTTCTTCCCAGGTTACATTTTCCCAGCTTTATCATATTTTGCCTTCCCAACTTGGATTGCTCCAAATAATGTTAATGTTTCAAATATTTTTGGTACTTCAACTGGTTTAGGTTTAATTCCAATCACTTTTGATTGGAATCAAATTGCTGGTTATATTGGTTCTCCATTAATTCCTCCAGTGGGTGCTATTTTAACAATTTTTACTTCAATTGTTCTTGTTTTTTGGATAATTGTTCCAGCTATTCATTATTCAAATGTTTGGTATGCTCAATATTTACCAATTTCATCATCAACCTCTTATGATAATACTGCTAATTCTTACAATGTTTCAAAAATTATTAATACTAAAACTTTAACATTTATTCCAAAAAATTATGAAGAATATTCTCCATTATTTTTATCAACTACTTTTGCTGTTTCTTATGGTTTATCATTTGCTTCAATTTTAGCTACTTTAGTTCATACTTGTTTATTCCATGGTAAAGATATTATCAGACAAGTTCAAATGAAAGAAAAACCAGATGTTCATATGAGATTAATGAAACAGTATAATGAAGTTCCAGAATGGTGGTATATTACTGTTTTTCTTATCTTTTTCGCTTTATCAATTGTTACGATTAAAGTTTGGGATACTGAAATGCCAGTTTGGGCTTTAATTGTTGCATTATTAATTGCTATGTTATTTTTAGTTCCAGTTGGTGTTATTTTTGCCTTGACTAATATTGGTGTTGGTTTAAATGTTGTCACTGAATTTATTATTGGTTATATGCTTCCAGGTAAACCAATTGCTATGATGTTATTTAAAACTTATGGTTATATTACTAACAATCAAGCTGTTTCATTCGCTCAAGATTTAAAAATCGGTCATTATCTTAAATTAAAACCAAAATTAGTTTTCTCAATTCAATTTGCTGCATGTATTTGGGGTTCTTTAGTTCAAATTGCTGTCCTTCGTTGGGCTTATGGTTCAATTAATGATTTATGTTCTCCAACTCAACCAAGTCATTATACTTGTCCAAATGGTAGAGTTTTCTTTAATGCTTCAATTATTTGGGGTGTTATTGGTCCAAAAAGAATTTTCTCCCATGGTCAAATTTACTATGGTTTATTATTCTTTTTCTTAGTTGGTGCTATTTTACCAGTTATTAATTGGTTAATTTTAAAGAAATGGCCAAAATCTCCAATTAAATGGTTAAATTGGCCAGTCTTCTTTTCAGGTCCTGGTTATATTCCACCAGCAACTGCATACAACTATAGTACTTATTCTATTGTTGGTTTATTTTTTGGTTGGTTCGTCAAAAAGAAATGGTACCATTGGTGGACTAAATATAACTATTCCTTATCAGCTGGTATGGATATTGGTTTAGCTTGGTCAACTTTAATCATTTTCTTATGTTTGAATTTAACTAATACTAATTTCCCAGATTGGTGGGGTACAACAGTTATTAA
This sequence comes from Yamadazyma buinensis, assembly GCA_030571035.1. Classification (NCBI taxonomy): domain Eukaryota; kingdom Fungi; phylum Ascomycota; class Pichiomycetes; order Serinales; family Debaryomycetaceae; genus Yamadazyma; species Yamadazyma buinensis. The sequence continues at coordinate 19,237 of JAJLWZ010000053.1, forward strand.
TACTCCAGAATATAATGGTGAAGCTGTTAGACACCCATTAGCAACTGGTGAAACTTTTGGACCTAAAACTTGGTCTTAGGTTATGATAGCGATGTGTTTCTAGATGTTTAATTATAATAATTCTTTGTAAGTGGTTTTTTTCAAATCTCCATTTATATATACATGTATATACTCTGTTAGCTAAAGATTATTCTCTCGTAGATTTACTAAGAGTTTGAGTAACTATAGAAGTTTTAAACTGATGGCCCCGGTACCGCCCCTTGTAGAGTATTTTTACGGTATTTTCACTATTTCTCTTTTCGTAAGGATGTGGATCTCTTGTAAATGTCTATAAGTTCTTGTATATAATCCATGTCACATATGGCTATTCATCTTCGTACCACTTCTTTTACGGAAACGTTAATTACCGTTTTATTTTTTCGAATGGTTAATGTCTATTTTTCTCATCGTTTTATTTTATAACTACCGTATATAATATCACATACACACATTATTAGTTTCAATGTTTATTATTTCATACTGACCATCGGGATTTTGGAGAGTGTATTCCGAGTGTAATAGATGTTAGGTAATTCATTAAATCTTTGAAATGCTTTTCTTCAGAATTTTATAGTTTACTAAAAGTAAGGCTAAGCCCTCCAAGGTAAATTTTAGTTCCTTTAGAATAGAATAACATATGTTTAAAGCATAAATGATACATGATATATATTAATAATGAAATTTTTTTAGATACTCAGATCCAAGGTTAAAGAGAGGAAAAGAGAAGAAACGTATGGAATGCATATATATTCATGAATCATTTTTTCTTATTGATTAAACCATTAAACTACTCTTCATCATCACTTTCATAACCAACAGGAGCTAAACCAGGAGTTAAACCTGGGAAATTCTTTTGTTCTTTAAATGATCTATTCTTCTTTACAGGTTTTGATTCATAATTTAATACATCATTTTGTAAATCTATTAAATCTTCATCATACTCATTATCATAATTCAATAATCTTTTATTCTTTCTAACTAATTTATTTAAATATTTCTTATGATTATCATTTAATTGATTTTTTGAATCAGATTTTGATTTTATAATTTCATAATTAATTCTTTTTAAATTTTTGGTTTCGATAACTGCTTTTTGATTAATTTTCTTATTAATTTTCTTTGTTATTTTCTTATTTGAAATTTTTCTATTTATTTGATTTGATAAAACTTCAGTTGAACTCTTTTTCTTTGACAGTATACCAGTTTTTTTACCCTTATTGTTAATATCATTATTAGATATTATATTATCTGTTAATTTGCTTACTAAATTTGAAGCTTTTAATTTGGATAAATTGGATGTAAACATTGTATATGTGGATTTACGAACTCAACTATATATGCAGAAATTAATGAAATATGGTATACCTGGTTGGATTTGGAGGTAATTAGATTTATATGATTTGTTAAGTACCTTGAGATGAGATGAGATTGGTTGAGGTCGCGGATTCCAATTTTTTACAATGGAAAAGTTCATAGAAACTGTCAAATTTCAACAGAATCCTTATATTCCCATAACTATCAGAAGATTACATATAAAATGATATTGAATCAACTTTAAAATCTTGATAAATCATAAGTTATAAATAGCCAGTGAAAAATGGAAAAATGACTTTAAGAAAAGTGAAAATTTCATCGTTCACGTGACGCAAAGTCCGCTATGTCCTAACAGGGAAATTAAGAAGTAAAACTGGGGTATTACTTTTCACAATTAAGTCCGACATGATAAATCACAAGAGTATTAGATTTGTAGTAAGATTTAGATATTGTGAAAGTGTATAATTAACATCTGAATGGGATTTCACCATCCATAGATCTGGTTAACGTGAAAGGATATGGTGGGTAATGATAATTACAGTGATCCAAGGTTTTTTTAATCGTATTCCTATTGAGATCTCATCTCTTCCCTACAGTAACACTAAGATTTGTATGGGAAGAAATTGTTGTATAATCCTTTATCAAATCACAGTCATCCCGAATAGATAATAATCTCCATTTATCACGACTTTGCTATAAAGTCTCTTGCAATGATTACTTGGTGTTAGTCTCTGAATCACTTTGTCTCAATCCGAGGACGATACATTTCACATGATTGAAATTCTCACATAAATTGAACTAACAATCCACTTGAGGAAAAATCAAAAAAGTATATCCTATATACCTTATATTAATCAATACTAAATCCAATTCATATAAAAGATGTCAGTTTCTGCAGATGGTTTTGAAGCTTCACCAGTTTTACAACAATTAGCTGAAGGTTTAGCTCAACCAGATTTAGCTAAAAAAGCTATTAACGGTGTTAAAGCAACCCTTGTCTTTACTTTAAAAAATAAAGAAGGTAAAGATCAATCATGGTTCTTAGATTTAAAAAACAAAGGTACTATTGAAAAAGTTGATAAAGCTCCAAAAAGTGATGTTCAATTAATTTTAAAAGATGCTGATTTTGTTAAATTAGCTAATGGTAAAGCTAATGGTCAAAAATTATTTATGAATGGTAAATTAAAAGTTAAAGGTAATATGATGAAAGCTACTTCAATTGAAACCGTTTTCAAATCTTTAGATCCAAGACCAAAATTATAAGTAAGTCTCAGTTTATATCTTATTTAATAAACGAAATTACGATTTATTATACATTCTTTTCTCTCTCTCTTTCTCTTTCTCTCTTACAGCACAGAGAACTCAATTGAATTAACATTAAATATGCATTCTATATATTCTATATATCTTGTGATATTCTTCTTCTTCTTCTTCCCCTTCTCCTTCTCCTTCATGCTATTGTTCTTCTATCTTATCTCAATTCATATAATTCTTGTCTTATATCGCAAGTTATTTTACGAACTGATCTTTTTGGATCATCTAATGAATTTTTTAAACCATTTAATAAATCTTGTTTATAAATTATTGTAGATTGTTTATCATTTAATTCAATTAATTTTAATAAACAGTTTAATGATAAATATCTAATTTTTTCATTATTAATTGTCTTATTATTAATTTTAATTTTTGTATTTGAAATTTCAATTAATCTCTTAATTAAAAATGGTAAATAATTTATTAAATTATCACCCGATTCAATTATAATTAATAAATTGTTTAAACTTGATTCTAATAAATTATTTAATTTTAAACTTTTAATAACCAATGGTAAAATTTCATTAATTCTTAATTTTAAAATTTTTGCATCAACATTTTTTGTTAAAATTGATAATAAATTTAAATTTAAAAATTGTTTAGTTTCATGAACCAATTCTGAATTTTCATCTTTTAAAATTTTATTTAAAATAATATTAAACGTTTGTTGTTTATATAATAATCTAATATTTAAATTATTAACTTTTGAAATTATTTTTGAACCTTTTGGTAATTCTTTATTTGGTTTATAAATATTTAAATCTTTTAATAAAATATCAAAAGATTTTAAATAAACTGAATTATTAATTTTATCAGAATTTTCCAATAATTCATTTAATCTTGTCATTGAAATTGGATTTAATTTTAAGATTAAAGATTTTAAAATCCAAATCCAAATTTCAAAATTATTTAAATCATTATAATCAAGTTTATAATTTTCGAAAAATGTTGTATCATCAATGAATTTATTAATTAATAATGATAAATATTGTAAATAATTAACTTTTTCAAAACTGTTTGAATCATTAATTTTTATAATTTTAACTAAATTTTCTAAATCATTTAATTCAACTTTAAATTCGACTGATTTATCAATATTTGATAATATTTTATTAAATAATATAATCAACTTAGTTGACTTATTATAAATTTCATAACCAGGTAAATTTAAATCAGATATATTTAAAATAAAGATTGATTTAAATTGATCAATAATTTCTTGATGTTTTGAAATATCATTATATTTAATTATAATACCAATTAATTCACTATAAATTTCAATATTTTTTTCATCATCTTTAATTAATTGTCTATTGATTAATGGTATAAATTTATACCAAGAATTCATTAAAAATTGTTTATTATTTTGAATTTTATAAATTAATTTAATAATTAATTCAATAATTTTAAAATTAAAAGTTGAATCATAATCTAATTTATTGATTAATCTAATTGAAATAATTTCCAATAATTCATAATTTACAATTAATTTTTCAAAAATATTTAAAATTTTTGAATCTTTATTGTCAATTTTAATTAATAAATTTGTTAAGAAAATTTCCAGTATTAATTTAATAATTATTTCATCATTTGAAAATTTAATTAATTTAATTAATCCATTTAATATAGAATTAATTAATATATCATTTGGATTATCAATTAAATTAATAAAAATCTCATTTAAAATTTCAAAAATTGATTTCTTTTCTTCAAATGTTAAAAAATTCTTTAATTCAATTAATTTTAAATATTTTTCAATAATTTTAATTTTTAATGTTTTTTCAATATTTGAACTAACTTGTAATAATTGTCCCATAAAAATAATTAAATTATCTTTATTTTCATATAATGAATTTTCTGGGAATGTAGTATCTCTTGATTCTTTTGGTAATGATTCAATTATAATTTGATATGAAATAAAAATAAATCCAAATGAATCTATTAAATCTCTTTGTTTATTAACTGTAATTGCAATATCTTCAACCTCATATTCATTATTACTACTTTTATTATTGGAATCTGATTTAATACCTAATTCCTTTTGACTATCATTTTCAACATTAATAAATTTACCTAAATTTTCAAATTCAAATAAATATTTAACTAATATTTGAAATAAATCAATCAGTATTGATGATAAATTACTAATTAATAAAACACAATTTTTAAAATATTTACTATTAATTGATAAATATTCTTTTAAATCATTTAGAATTATTTCAATCTTAATTTCTTCAAAAATTTTACCAATTAATTCATTTAAAATTAATAATGTTAAATAAACTGATTTATCTTCATTTTCATCATTAATTTCAATACAATTTTTTGGTATAAAATAATTATTATTAGTATTAAATCCATTTAAATTATCTAAATGTAATATTTCAAATTTTAAACCATTCCAAATTATATCCCAAATTTCTAAAATGGTTTCTTTATTAAAATTTTGAATTCCTAATAACATAGTTAATAAAACATCATTTCTAATAGCTGGATTTGTACTAGTTAATTTTTCAAATAAATTATTAAATAAATCTTTAGCAACTAATTGTTGACTTGTTAATGATTCTCTTAATTTTAATTTTAAATCATTTGCAGTAATTTTGTATGGATCATTTGGTGGTGGTTTAAATGAAATTGGGAAATAACAAAATGTATTATCAAGTAATTCATTTACAAAATATTTATCAGTCTCATCCATAATATCAAATTCAAATGATTTATTTATTGTTTCAGTTATCTTGAATGATGATAATAAATTTCTTGGATCTTTTTCACCAGTTGAAATATGAATAAATGATTTAATTAATAAATTAACATATTGTTTATCAACACTAATTTTGTCTAAATGATAACTTAATAAATTTTCAATGATTTGGAAAGTTTCATATCTAATTTTAGCTAAATGTTTACTTGTATCATAATCATTTGTAAGCTTATTCAAAATAGTTTCAAGATTATCATTTAATCTAATATTAAAATTATTAAAAGTGATTAAAATACCCAACAGTCTTAAAATGTAGATAAGACTTGGTTTATCATCGAATTTACTAATGAAAAATTGAATCATTACATTGATATCTTGTCTACTTAATTTCAGTTTTGGTAAGTTTTCTAAAGTTGAAGATAAGCAATTTATTATACTACTTCTAACACCATCATCATCTGAAGTTATTTCTGGCCCTAAGATTTGAATGAATTGAAGTAAAGTAATTTTATCATCTGTGATCAACTGACTGATTTGCGAAGTGAATTTCCCACCGTATGAAGTCTCAGGATCTTCACAACTGGTAAGAAATTGAGTTATCAAAGTAGGTACCTGGTCCATTACAAATGCGAAAATTTTTTGGAGATTTTGAACTTTAAGATCTGCCTGATCGCAAGATCTGTTGAACTGATTAACACTGTGATTGGAAGGATAAAATGTATGTAGAGACAATACATCACTATTGGAAAGGTAATAAGGTTGAATGATGTAAGAGAAGGAAAGTATAAACTGCAACTCCAATTATAGGGGGTAGGATTTCCTACTTTCCCAGGATTGCTAGACTTCTCAGTATATATAGAGAAACTTATCGCAGTTGAGAGATCCCCTCTACTAATGGTTTGGAAACCAGAAATCCACCAAGCTCGAAAACAAACACCAGAAAATCTTCGCTACAAGCAGTGAACGAAACCATTTACAACGTTAATTGTCATCTATTTTTATCCATCAACAATAGCCCCTGTCAGACAGTAAAACTGAATAGGAAATATTGATCTACGGTCTTTTTTTGCACCCAACCACCGCATCCCATACCACAAGTTCTTAAACAATATTCCATAACAAGCTATAGCAGTCACTATTAACTCCTGTCATACTTATATCTAATTGTACTTAATTGTAGCCTTTTAACGATTAGTTGAAGGAGGTGAAGAGGTACTTAAAAAATGGTGCACCGTGTCGGTCTGTCTTCGTATTTAAAGCATCATTAATCCTCACTATTAACGCCCAAAATTCCTCTTTTTTGTATCAATTAGTATTACCAATCGTCTAAATACTCTCTTAGACCCTCTTTATCCTCTTTAGTTCAAGAATTTACCACTAAAAATTGGGTGTTGGTTACTTATTATAGTAATATAGGAGCACGACATTTATCTTTTGATACTGTCCCCTTTTAATTCTCAATTGAGATTTTAGATCAATTTTTCAGTACCACTAATATTTATTTTATTCAATAACGTGTAAATAGGTTCTAATTATAATCTTTCATTCAAACAAACGGTCCTTATTTGTTCCTGAACACTTAATTCAATCAGTTACATCAGTACATTTTGAATTTGAATCAGTCCATTAATTGATATTTTGTATTATTAGATTTGTTTTTTAGGTCTTTCAATCCTGATTTAACTATAGAAAACAATTAATGGGAATATATAATGATTGAAATTCCCGATTTAGATGAAGTACCATCATCTAATTATCAACCACAATATCATAACAATTCAGATGATCTTGATCGAGAGTCTCAAATTGAATCATCTTTTAATAATTTATCAATAAACAGACAAGATACTTTTAATAATAACATTCATGATAATATCAATGATCATAATAATGAAGAGATTGATCTTGATGATTATAGTGGATTTAGAAATTTCCAATTTAATAGTAGCATAAATAATTCAGAACGTGAACTTAATCCAATAAAAGATTTAAATAATTTACAAGAAAGTATTGAAAGATTAAATGAAGAATTTGAAGATGAAAAGCCTTTAATTCAACCTGATTTAACACCAAAATTCGAATATCCATCAACTTCAAACCTTGGTCAAGAATATAATTCAAAACTTTCTTTACAATTATCTGATGAATCTTATGACGATGAGAATGTTATGATTGAGGTAAATACTGCTAAAGCTTTACATGTTAAACAAAATTCAATGGATGTTCAAGATAGAGTACATTATAGATTACAAGAATCACCATTCATACAAGATAAAACTCAATCTCAGTCTCCTATACATATAGATAGTTTGGAACAAGTTGATGATAATATTGATGAAGTTGAAGAAAATTTTGATTTTATTCATAATCAATCTGATATTGCTGTTAATCAAATACATCAACAAGATAAAGAATTGAATGAACATTCAAATGGAATTCCAAATGGACATCAAAATGGGTATTCAAATAATATAATAGATAATCAACTAGATAATAATTTCTCAATTAATAATCAACAAGAACCATTTAATCAAATCCTGATTCAAGAAGAAATTAATAATAGACTCGAAGAGCAACTAGAAGAAAGAGATGTGTTGAATGAAATTAATCAAATACATACATCTCCAAATGCAATGGTTCCATTAGGTTCTCCATTAACTCATGTTGTACCAAGAGATCATACGAAACCTTCACCTCAATTACCACCTCCTGCATCAACTACTTCAATACAAAGACTCACATTATCGAACGGAGAAGAATATATGAATTTAAGAAAAGGTTTAGCTACAGATTTGAAATCTCCAGCTGAGTATACTTTACATATTGTTTTCACTCAATTTGTTCGTCATGCTGAAAGAAAATTAAATTTATGTCTTGATTATTCTATTCAACAAGAACCACAAGTTATAGAATTATTAGCTGAGGGGAATGGGGATGAAGAATTTGATAATATTATTGCATCTTTAGGTTATATTGCAAGACAAAAACCTAAACCCATTATTGATTCTGTTATGTTTTGGAGAAAATCAAAAAGTGAAGTGGCCTCTTTAGCTGCTTCTGAAGTTGAAAGAGTATTAGTTACCGCTAAAAGTAATTTAACAAAAATGAATCAATTCACTCCAAGTAATCCTGGTATTGTTAAGAATGGGAGTGCAAATGGAAATGGTAATGCAAATGGGACAAAACTGAAAAGAAGTTTAAGTTTAATGAGAAGTAAAAGTTTATCTAGAATAACTGCGAGAGACCATAGAAGAAATCAATCAGTATCATCAGTTAATGTTGGAAACTCAAAGAATGTGAATGAATTAGATATAAAACAACAATATGAAGAAGAATTTAATAAACAAAAAGCATATTATGATGATCAATTTAGTCAAGCTAGAGAAACTGCCCTTCAAGCTGAAAGAAAATCATTAGCTTCAATTTATATATTATGTAGAGTTTTAATTGAAGTTGTTAAACAAACTTCGTTCGAAGTTATGGGTGATGATTTAGGTGGTAAACTTGAAGAAATTGTTTATACTCAATTAAAAAGTACTGATCCAATAACTACATCAGAATCATTATTAAGATCGGCTAATTGGAATTTATTCGCTGAATTATTAGGTCATATGTCACATAAAAGATTTTTAAGTGTAAGTGATAGATTTATTGCTGATTTAGAAAAAATCCCAATTATAATTGATCATGAAGATGAACCAAGATTACATTTATTAATTCATGGAATGAGATATTTAAAATTAACTAATTATCCATTAGAAGTTTTTGAAGAAAGTGCAGAATTCATTGATTCACTTGCAAAATTTTTTAATAATGCTCAAAATGAATTAATAATATTAGCTTATTGTGAAGTCTTATCAAATTTATTATTACCATTAGCCAATATATTAACTGCTGAAACTAACCATCCAACTTGGACTCATGCAATTGAAAAAATATTTAATAAAGCTTACCTTATTTGGAGTAGAGCAAGTAGATTCTCAAATAATAATTCTAATAGTAATGGTTCAAATTCAGCTGGTCATGAAAGAAAATCTTCAAGTTCAAGTATAATTAACTTATCACCAAGTGGGACTTCAACTAATGGTAATTCAAATCCGATTTCTAATGTTTGGGAATGTTCAATAAATTTAATGACTGCTACATTATCAGTATCTCATAAAGATTTATTTCAAAATATTTGGTTTGATATAATTGAACAAAACATGGTTAAATTGAAAACCAAAGTTGATATAGAAGATAAAATTACTTTTATTACTTGTATGGATAGATTAATTTGGGTTTATATTTTTAGATTAAATGATACTTTAAATAATACCATTAAGAAATTAGATAATTTGTTTGATTTATTATTTTTTAATAGTAATGCAACTAATAAGAAACAACAATGGATAACTTCAGATGTTTATTTAATTAATTCATTGATTGAATTAATTAGAATAGTAGGTTATAAGCATTTAAATTATGTATTAGATAACATAATTATTAAATTATTACAGTTAAGTTTCAATGGTCTAAGTTTAGAAAATTTACAATCAGAAAAAGTTATTTTACTTGTTAGAAGTTATTTAACAATTTTAAAAGATCATGAAATTTCTAAAAAGCCAGAATTCCCAACAGATGAAAATTTACAAAAGAGATTAATAGAAGATAAACAAATGAATTCTTCGAAAAGTAATAAAACTGCATCATTGACAAGTCTGAAAAAATGTACATCTAATGAATTCAATTTTATGGCCAAGAATGCAGATAATCATTTAGCTCATGAAGAAATTTGTAGAAATTTTGGTTCTTTATTAAAATTATTAGATAATCAATATGGATGTGAGATTTGGAAAGATATTAATGGTACTTCCCAAACTTCAACTCCTTTATCTGCAACTTTTTCTAAAGCTCAATCACCATTTTCTGCTTTCCATTTTGGTATTGATTTTTCTTTCCAAACTACTAAACAATTACATTTGGAATTATTTGCTACATTAATTGATTCAATTCCTTTGACAATGGCTCCTTTAAATAATGATTCTAATTCTTTATCTGGTATTCCGTTTAAAACTATCATTGAATTATTAACTAGAAATTCAATTCATTCAAATTTTAGAATTGCTAATAGTTCAATAAATGCATTAAAAAAATTAGCATCAAAGAAGAATCCAAGTAATTTAATGACTTATTTTGCTAAAATTGCTTTCCAATTTAGTGAAAAACCTAATCCAAATTATAATTCAAATTATCTTAATTCAATTGAGTTCCAAAAATTATTAAAATTATATGTTGAATTATTAAGTTATTGGTTAAAAGAATTCAAAGCAATTAACCAAGTAAAAGAAACTAATAGTTTTGTTCATCCATTATCACAAGATGATGAATTAATGAGTAAAGATGTATTAAATGATTTATATCAAATTAATTATAAAACTGATGATTTAGCAAATAATATTCAAAATCAAAATAAATTAAATTATGATAAAATGGAATGGAAGAATGTAATTACATCAATTGAAGAAATTGAAGGGAATGGTTTGTTTTTCTTATGTAACCAAGATCCAAAAATTAGATATTTCGGTATATCAATTTTAAGATTAGTTGCACAATTTGATCAAGAGATTTATAATGTTACAGATAAACCATCAGCTTCAGGAAGCGAAAGTGGTTCAAATAAAAATTCAATTGATTCAGTTTCTAAAAATCATTCAAGATCATCTTCAAAATTTGTCGCTGATAGTGGTACTAGATTAATTGATATTTTAGAGAACCTGGATTTCCTAGAATTAATTAAACCTTTTAGAACAGAATTAAGTTTGCCAGAAAGGAATAGAATTAATAAATTGAAATTTAAGAAATCAATCTTAATAAGGTTAGCTGAATCTGATTATGGTATTGATACGACACTTTGGTTTAGAGTTTATCCTAAATTACTTGATATTTTCTTTGAACAATGTCCAATGCCAGTTGCAATTTGTAGATCAATTGTTTGTGTTAGATTAGTTCAAATGCATGAACAGATATTTGAATATTCTGAAAGTTATAATAAGAATTATACTTCTTCGTTATTTTCAAAACCATCAAATGAAGTTGCACCTGAAGTTTTAGTTGATCAATGGAGATTATATTTAATTTTTGTTTGTTGTTCATTAACATCTACAAATGAACAGAAGATTTCATTTCCTACACAACCAACTCATGGTAGGAAAAAATCAATGCAATTATATATTCAACATCAAAAGATTACTAGTGCAAAGTCCATATTTAGAATGGTGTTACCATTATTGAAATCTCAACAAGTTATGGTTAAAGATTCTATTATCGCTGGTTTGAGTTGTATTAATATCAATATTTTTAAGACTTTATTAGAAAATGTTCAATCAACTTTGAATGACTGGGAAGATAATCTGAGAAAGAGAGATAGTAATGAAGATAGATTAAGAATTGAGCTCATTCATATATTCAGTAAGATTACTACAAGATTTATTAAACATAGTATAATCTACGATGATGATTGGATTATAGCAAATTTAGTTTCAATTATTAAGACTGTAAAGAATTTCTTATCAAATTCAATAATTCAAGTTGATATTTCATTCCAAAAATTGAGAAGATATTTCTGCAAATTTTTAGAAAATGTGTTTACTGGTTTAGAATATAAGAATAAATTAGATAGATGGTTACCTTTTGAAGCAAGAATTGGATGTTTTAACTACTTAAAAGAATGGTGTGGATTAGGAGATTCAAAAAGTTTAACCGAAGAGAGATACCAATTAATGTTGAGTAAATCGGGTTCAAAAGATTTAACTGCATCAGCTGCTATATTAGAAGTTGAAAGGAAATTATTACAATTTTCAAGTTTAAGTTGTATGGCTACAATTTGTTCTGGTAATATTATTGAAGAATTAGATATGACAGGCGATCATCCAAATGATAATACTTTTGCTATAATGTCATTTGATACCCAAGCTTTAATGAAATGGATTAATTCATTATTATGCTCCAATTCTGAAAATATTCATGATTTAGGCAAAAAGGCATTATCAAATATTTTAAAATTGAACCCTTCTAATCAGGAAATTTATCAAGAAGTTTTATCTCAATGTTATAAATCTCAATTAAGTACAAAAACTACCGAAAGTTATTATGTTACTTTTGTTACTTTCTTATTAGAGACAAAGAAATTCGTTAAAGCTCCAATTGATTTATATTGTTTAGTTGCATTTTTAATTGGTGATGATAATTTTGAAATTAGAAGTTATTCAATGAAATTATTAACATTCTTAGAATCTAAATTCCATAATTCAGATTCTGTAAAATTATTCACTAGGAGTGTAAACAGTAAGAATAGAGTGGTTTACAAAAAAGCTTTATTTGAAATTTCTGTTCATTTAGCTTCTTTACGTCCTGAAGATGCTTTCGATAGGATTAGTTATCTTACAATGTGTTTCAATAGAGTGGATAATACAACTAGAAGTAATATATTATCTTGTTTATTACCTTGGGTTCAAACAGTTGATTTAGCTTATATTTCAGGAGAAGATTCTGGTAAGGATGAAGCTGTTGATCCTAATAAAGATCCTGAAAATTTAGAACTTGAAATTAATAGAGAGGATGATGATGATATTGAAAATGTAGGTAATCGTGACAGTGTCGTTAAAAAAATTGGTCATAAGAATAAGGGTAAAGGGAAGACCATAAATGATTTAACTCCTGCTTCAATCATGGTATTAAATAATTTATTCGAAATTACAGTTAAATTTAGTTCTATAATCCTGAACGAAGTTGAAGCTTTATGGGTTGCTTTAGGTTCAAGAATTGGTAATTTTGATATAATTGTTGAGTATTTGATGACAAACTCATTAGAAAGGAAAAGTGAATCATTTGTTAGTTATTCAAGACAAATCATTGATTATTTAAGTTTTTCTCAACCAGATGTTAATTATATGGCTGATAAATTAATTTCAAATTTAAATCAAAAGGCAATGATCCCCCCAAGACCGCATTCTGTGATCAATGCACTTTCTGCATCAATTAATGAGTTCCCATATGTTGCTGATTTATGGGATCTTATTCCATTCAATGAAAAGGATGCATCATTTTCTTTAGGTCAATTATCATTAATATTCTTGGTTGATTTGTTCACTACACATAATTATAGAGTGGTAACTCATTTACCTTTATTACTTCATATTAGTTTTTCATTATTAGATCATTATTCACCAATTGTTCAAGAAGCTGTTGCTAGTTTATTATGTCATATTTTACACTCATTGGCTAGAACTGATCCAAAACTTGACTTAGTAATTAATAAGTTAACTCATAAGGATCATCTCAAATATTTATGGGTTTATGATGATTTAAATAATGATAAGAAGGGTACTAGAACTCCAAAGAATATGGATTTATTAGTTAGAAACGTTTTGGAGATATTGACACCAATTTCAAGTAATTTACAAGAAGATTGGAGTAAAGTTGCATTGAATTGGGCTACTACTTGTGCTGTCAGACATATTGCATGTAGATCTTTCCAAGTGTTTAGATCCTTGCTATCTATTTTAGATCAACCAATGTTGAAAGATATGTTACACAGATTATCAAATACTATTTCAGATGAAACACCAGATATTCAAGGATTTGCAATGCAAATTTTAATGACTTTAAATGCTATCAATGCTGAATTAGATTCTGCTAAATTAATTGATTTCCCACAATTATTCTGGTCAGGTGTTGCATGTTTAAGTACTATTCACGAACAAGAATTCATTGAAGTTTTATCTGCTATGTCTAAATTTGTTTCAAAAATTGATTTGGATTCACCTGATACTGTTTCATGTTTGATTTCTACATTCCCTCCTAAATGGGAAGGTAGATTTGAAGGTTTACAGCATGTTGTTTTAATTGGTTTAAGATCTTCAACTTCATATGATCAAACAATTAAGTTCTTGGATAAATTAAATTCATTACAAGATAGTGAAATTATTGCTAGTCTGAAAGATTCAAGATTATTAATGACTATTATTGCTAATTTACCTAGATTTTTACATGCATTAGATTCAAAAGTTATTTCTAAAGAAGTTGAAGAAGTTGCTAACACAGTAAGTAAAATGAGTGAAAGAAATGGTAATGATTCGTTAGCTAAAATCTTTATTTCTTTAAGTAAAAACAGATTCAGATCCAAAAAGGATTTCTTAGTTCAAACAATTTCAAGTCTTAAGAATGCATTCTTTCCTGATTTTGAAGCTCAAACTTTAGTCTTGTTGTTAGGATTTTTATCAAATAAAACACCATGGGTGAAATTAGAAACTTTAACTGCTTTGAAATATTTAATGCCTTTAGTAGATTTACAAAGAGAGGAATTCATTGGAGTTGGTGCAGATTTGATCTCTCCATTATTAAGATTATTATTAACTGATTATGCTGAGCCTGCTTTAGAAGTTTTGGATGAATGTGTTAGTATTTCAGGATCTCAACTTGACAAAGATGTATTGAGAATGAGTTTAGGTAATTCTTCTATGAAGAAAGAATATGAAAGAACTGCTACATTATTTGGTATCCCAGATGAAACTGGTTGGTCAATCCCAATGCCAGCAGTTACTGCATCAAGTACTAGGAATAATGTTCATGCAGTTTTCTCAACTTGTACAACATCCACAAATCCTGTTGAAGAACAAGAAGGTAATGAATTAGAGAAAACCTATGATAATGCAAATGAAGAAGAATTCCATTTCCATAGAGATGAATATTATGCCCCTCCACATACTCAAGATACAGCTACAATCGAAGAACATGAAGCTGCATCCTTAAGTCATATGTGGGCAGCTTTAGATGATTTCGATTCATTCTTCACAAAAGAAAGTGAAAATTTACCAATTCATCGTTTAGGAAACAATGGTGTTGGTGGTAGAGTTGGTAGTGGGATTGGTGGTATTAATAATAATGGTAACCATGTTCATGTTAGAAGTGGCTTAAGAGACAATGTTGTTAACCATCATACACATAGTGCATCAGTTGACACTGGAATGAGTAACGCAAGTGATTCTATCACTCCATTAGATTCTGCTCCATTTGTTTATGATAAGAAAGCATCGGTTATTTTGAATAGAAGTTTGGCAAGAACTCAATCTAATACTTCATTCAAAAATAGTTTAGCTGATTCTATTGGAAATCCAATTTATGTGAACAGTCCTGGAAATGGTCAAAATACTAATGGTCAAAATAGTAATTCAAATATTAACACCCCTATCTCAAGTAGTTCCAAGAGATCATACATTCCATTCAGAAGTAGTAGATATCATCAACAACAACAACAAAACATTCAAAAACAGCAACAGTTGCAAAGAGACAATTTTACTACTCCAGTTATGCCATCATCTCCAACTTTTGAAGTATCAAGCATGCATATAGTTTCCCCATCATTACACACACCAATAAGAGAAGATGTAGCTACTGAATTTGATTCACAAGAGACTATAATAGATTCAACTCCTACTATGCTTGATAGTTTCTTAGGTGGAGGTAAGAAAAGGACAAGAAAGAATGTAAGACATTCACCTAATGCAGCTCATGAAATGGCTAGATCATCATCTGGTTCAATGATTAGAAGTCTGCCACCTGGTTCATCACCTGGTTCATCTACTGCAAACGCTAAACTGAAGGAGAAGAAACGTAATTCTCAAAAATATAAGTAAATATAATAAACGATAAGTACAGTTTTCTAAAGTCAATTGTTTTCTTCCTCTGATCGAATATCATTCCAGTTCTAGCTTTATTGATTTAGTGTAGCTCCATTAAGTGAATCCGATACCACTCCGCAGAACAAAGCCACTTGTTATATAATTTGATCTAGAGAACAAGGATCTTTGATTACACCAATAATATAACTAGTATTGATGTTCATATAACCTGATTTTTTTCATTTATTAACGATCAAACTTATATCAAGTAGCAATAAAAATTTAATACTGAGTTTCACTATGGTATAATGATCCCAACCAATATCACAACTAAAACATCTGCTTTTTTAATACCCAGGTGAAATTCAATTTCCAGTAGCAACAATTCTATATTACCATTAAGATTTGTTCTACTTTGGGTACATCAACAATCTAACGACGTGATACCAGAATTCATAATATTTAAAACTTGAAAAAAACCGGTCATGTGACCAAAAATTGCACCTAAGTTTTGTGAAAAATTTTAGCAGAGCAAAAAACTTCAAGGTCTTAAAGAAATAAAAGGTTTTCAAATATGGCACCAAAGCAGAAACCTTCCGATAAGAATAGAGCCAAAGCTAAGGCTAAGGCTGCTGAAGATAAAACATTCGGTTTAAAAAATAAGAATAAGTCCAAAAAAGTCCAAGAACAGATCGCTCAAGTAAAACAAAATGCAGATGGTGGTTTAGCTAAAAGAAAGGAAGCTGAAGCCAAAAGAAAAGCTGAAGAAAAGAAAGCAGCTGAACAAGCTAAGAAGGAAGCTGCCGCATTATTCGGTATCCAACAACAAAAAGTTCCATTTGGGGTTGATCCAAAATCAGTTTTATGTGAATTTTTCAAAAAAGGTCTTTGTACTAAAGGTCCAAAATGTAAATTCTCCCATGATATTAACGTTGGTAGAAAAGATGCCAAGAAGGATTTATATACTGATGCAAGAGCTGAAAAGGAAGCTGATACTATGGATAATTGGGATGAAGAAAAGTTGAGGAGTGTTATTATGTCAAAGCATGGTAATCCAAAGACTACAACTGATATTGTTTGTAAATATTTTATTGAAGCAGTTGAAAATGGGAAATATGGATGGTTTTGGATTTGTCCAATGGGTGGTAATGATTGTAAATATAGACATTCTTTACCTCCTGGTTTCGTATTGAAAACTAAAGAAGAAAAGAGATTAGAAAGATTAGCTGAAGAAAGTGCTCCAAAAATTACTTTAGAAGATTTTATTGAATTAGAAAGAGGAAGATTAGATAAAACTAAATTTACTCCAATTACAATTGACTCATTTAATGAATGGAAACAAAAGAAGAATCAAAAGAAAGAAGAACAAGAAAAGATTGAAAAGAAGAGGAAAACTGGTAGGGAAATTGTCATGGAATTGTTATCTGATAAATTCTACACTGAAGAAGATAACAAAGATGAATGGGATTTATCTGAATTTAAAAAGGATTCACCAGAAGAAGAAGAGCCAAGTTTCAAAGATTATGGTGATGGTAATATAAATTTTGATGAAGCAACAAGTACAAGTAATGAAACTAATTCATCAAAAGAAACAGCCGTAGAAGTAAAACCAGAGGTGGAAGAAATCACAGAGGAGATATCACACATAGAAGTAGAATCAAAGGAAGGTGAAGTGACAGCTTAAATAAAGGAAATTTTAACCATGATCAACTAACATGGTAACATCAAACGATTAAACGAAGTTATAACGCATCTTATAGAACTAGGATTAACTAATCAAAACAATTCTGTATAGTAATATATTTTTTTTTTACAAGATTATTCATCATTTATTAGATTAAATATTATCAATCACCTCTTTGAAAATTTCGTAACTGGTTTCGTATAAATCTTCATCATCATCAGTAAAGAATTTAACCACTGTATTTTCTTGTTCGATACTTTTCATAGCCGTCATAACTCTTTCAATCCATCTTGCACCCTTTTCATCAATATACTGTAAATCTTCAAAATGATGAGAATAATAAATATTTTGCAAATGATCAAGTAATTGATCTTTAGTTGGGTTAGTTTCAGCATCTAAAGTTGTTGTTGGTCTTGATGGTAAACGTGGAGAAGATAATTTATGAATATCATCCAATGCAGAAGTCGTATGAGTACGCTTAATTTTATCCCTACTAGGTAATGGAGGTGGTGAGTTTTTAATATCATCTTTAGTTGCTTGTATGATTTGTGCACTCTTTAAATTGGATGGTTTCTTTGGTTTCATAGGAGGTAACCTAGCGGCACGTTGTTGAGATTCGACTTTACTTATATCTAAATTACTTGAATTTGGAGAATTTAAACCGGATGGTAAAGGTGACCTAATTGGAGATGGTAATGGAACATTTTCATCTGTTAAATCAATCAAATCTTCCATGCTTTCAACACGATAGGCCTTTTCAGGTTCTGTTGCCTTACGTTTAATTGTCCTGTTAGAAAGCATGCGGTTTAATTCATTCAATATTTTTGGCTCGTCGAGATCGGATATAGATCCTGGTACATACCTTATATAAATCGCTAAAACCTTATCAGGGAAACATTTTGCTAAATCGATATAAGATTCAAAATCATATTCACCCGAATCACCAACACATATAAATTTTTTATGAGTGAAATCATTAGCTAATTTAGTTAACGCTGTCTTCTTTCTTGATGTTGAAGGTTCCATCAATGAAGCTATAATATTACCAGTATATTGTTTTAAATGCATTGAACCAGATGGTAAACCTACATTATCAAAGTACTTAAGTATAGTTGGAAACAATTGAACCGGTGAATTTGAAACATAATGGAATGATAATTTATTTGATTCAAGTAATCTAGTATACCATTTAACAATTGGAGGAATTTCCCAGTTTTTAACATCTTTTAAAAGTAAATTATTCAATAATTCACGTTTATCACCAATAACTCCAGTCAATTTAACAGTATCATCTATGTCACTAATTATTGCAACTCCTTTATTGGGTATAATATTAATTTCTTCAAAACTACAAACTATTTCATCACTAGTTGCCATAACTTGAATAATTGAAGGTTTATAGTCGACTTCAATAGTTTTATAGAAGCATCCATTTGAATCTGATAATATTACAGCTGATTTTAAATGTTTTGTATCTTTTGCATCTTCCGAACCAATGATTATTGTTAATTCAGCATTAGCAACGTACCTAGCTATAAAATAACTTAATCTTTCCTTTAAAGTTTCTTCATGAGAACTTATAGTTGAACTAGAAGATTTCAAACCTTGTGAAGAATCAGGTCTCCACAGACTTAAAGATGCACTATCACTTGACACGATAGTTTCATCATCATTTGAATCTTGTAAAATATCCTGTTTCAATTTATCACTTTCTAAATTTTGTAAAGCTTCTTGTGAAGTAGAATCATAACGAATAATTTGTTTTATTAACGAAAATATTAATCTGTTTTTTCTAGTCATTAAACCAGGACATGAAATCCAACCACCGACATCAACTTGATATTTCCCATCTTCAGTCTGCCTCGTATAAGTCGGAAATAAACTAATAGTTGCATCTTTAGGTATCTTCAATCTCCCCAGTTCATCATACTGATCACTTGAGAAGGCTCTTGCAGATACTCCTGAAGCTAATTGAGAAACAGAACCTGATATTTTGGGGATATAAACATCTCTTGCAGCTTTAGCAAACCCAAATAATCTTTGTCGCCTCGATTGGGATTGTGTATTATTTTCTCCAATTGTATCTTGTGAAACTGGAGGACTTGGATCATCTCTAGTTCTTCTATTATTCCCATTATTATTGTTCATATTTGAATTTGATTGTTGAATCATTTTCCCATGACGTTTAATCCTTCTCAATTGTGTTTTACTTGAAATATAATCTTTTCTGCTATATGGATATTTAACTTTTAATAACTTATAATCCTTGTAAATATCACTTAAAAACTTTAATTTAGAATTTCTATGTTTAAATATATTAAAATTCCTTACAACAAATGCTGAAGCAAGTCTAATAAATGAATTCCTTTTACCAGTCACCTTGATAATTGTTCTGAAATCAGTTGCGAACAATCTGTAAATGGGAATAATAAAAGTATAAATGATAGAAGTTCAAATTCCCACTTACACGTGATGTCAACCACCCTACTTTCCAATATGATTATACCATATACTACAATTATAAACAACTGTATATTAAAAATATGAATTACTAAAGTTAATTAATTGAGTGAAAATTGGTCATATAACCCCTGATGAAAAAGAGGTTGCAAAAGTTTGGGGGCACAACTCTCCTATTGAGGTCTCACAAAAAATCTTACGGACGGTTTACATCATTATGTCCACCGAAGTATTATCAATTGGTAATGAACTAAAAGATTCGTTTACTCCAACTTCCAAATGGGTGAACAATGGGATTGATTGGTTAGGTGACATTGATGAATTTTATAGAGAAAGGGGTACAATTGAAAGAGAATATGCAAATAAATTAAAAGAATTATGTAAAAAGCATTTTGATAAAAAGGCTAAGATGTCAACTCATTTATCAGTTGGTGATGATCCACAAATTACACCAGGGTCATTGGAAAGTGCATCCTTAGTTTTATGGACCGATGTTTTAACACAAACTGAATTAATTGCTGATGAAAAAATTAAGTTAAGTCAAGAATTTAATTCGAAAATTGGTGATAATCTTATAACATTAAAAAGTAAAACTAGTAGTATGTCAAAACGAATTGAAGTAATTCATGATTATTTGAAAGATGAACGTAAAAAAATTGAAGAAGATGTTAATAAATCCAAAAAACATTATGATTCATTATGTACAAATACTGAAAGTGCCAGACAAAAAACTGAAAAATCACTGAATGATAAATATCAAAAAAGATTAGATGAAAAAGAAATTGAAATGAATATTGGTAAAAATGAATATTTATTAAAAATTAATGTTGCTAATAGATTAAAAGATAAATATTATTATCAAGATATACCAGAAATTTTAGATTATTATCAAGAATTAAATGAATCAAGAGTTGGTATATTAAATAAAATTTTAAAGAATGCAAATATAATTGAAAGAAATTCAAATGATCGTATTAAAGAAAAATTAACAACCATTGATAGAACAATTGAAGAAAATGATCCAAAATTAGATACTGCAATGTATATTAAACATAATGTAATTGATTGGAAAGAACCACAAGATTTTTATTTTATTCCTTGTTCAATTTGGCATGATGATGAAAGTTTAATTACCAAAGAACCTGAATTAACTACATTAAAAAAGGAATTGAATAAAGCATCAATTGAATATACAAAATATGAAGAAAGTGCATTAAATATTAAACAAAGTTTAGAAGAATCAGTAGTTGATAGAAAATCAGATGATAATAATTTTACATTAAAATTTGATGTTAAATTTTCAAAGTCTTTAACGCATTTAAGTAATTTTATGAAAGAAGATACTCAAAGAGTTAAAAATGAAGTTATAATTGAATTAATTCAAAATTTTGCAAATGGTAAAGATTTATCTTATCAAGAAGAAGCAAAAATTAAAAAATCTAAGTTTGGACTTTTCAAAAGTAACAAAAAATCTGGAAGTAATGGTAATAATGAAGATTCTGATGGACATTCAATTCATACAGTAGCATCAACAACAAGTCATAAAACAATTGGTACACTTGGATCAAGTGGTGGATTATTTAATTTAAGAAGAAATAAAACTAAAACTTTTGAATTAGATCCAAACCTTAGTACTGGTAAGTCATTGTATAAATATGATGCCACTGGTAATGATGAAGTTTCAATGGCTGAAGGTGATACTTTTAATATTATTGATCAAGATGATGGATCAGGTTGGACAATGATTAATAATAAGGGTAAAAAGGGTTTAGTTCCAACTAGTTATATACATATATTAAGTACTGGATCCGCAACTCCAGCTACAACAGATTCAACACCTAAAAAGAAAGGGCCAAGTGTTGCACCAAGAAGAGGAGCTAAAAAAGTTCAATATGTTGAAGCAATTTATGATTATAATGCAGATGGTGATGATGAAATTAGTATTAATGCCGGTGATAAGATTGTATTAATTCAAGAAGATTTAGATGGTAGTGGTTGGACTGAAGGAGAAATTAATGGATCTAGAGGATTATTCCCAACAAGCTATGTTACTAAAGTATAAAAGTAAAGTGTAACGAAACAAGAAAGGGAAATTTGATTCTTTAAAAGATCTCTTATAATGGCTTTAAATCGATTGAATCGATTTACTTGATAAGATGAAATCATAAATTATATAAAATAGATGTAGGAATTCAATATATGTTGGTAATAATAGATAAAAAGTAAAAGATAATGATAACTTATAGAGACTCTTGCGATGTTGTGATCAAATTTTATTTTTTTTCACGTATTTATTATATGATGTGATATTTATACATAGAAGATTATAAATCCACTAAAGAAAATTATCTTAATAAATGATTAAAATTCATTATGATTTGCTGTGTTTTAAGTGTTGATTTATTAATTTTTTAAATATTATATATAATTAATTTAATATTCACCTGGGACTTCAAAAACAACTTGTTTACCAGTTAATTTAGAATATAATTGTTGGAATGATTCTAATTTGTAATCAACGGCAGTTAAATCTTTTGAATCTAATAAGATTTTTTGAATTTTGTTACCACCAACTAAGTATCTAACTCTTTTACCGACAATTTCAGTTGGGAAGACTAAATCTTCTAAGATTTTATCGTGAACAGCAGTTAAAGTTCTTGATCTTGGTCTTTTTTGTTGTTTTCTTGAAACTCTTGAAGGTTTTGGTAAAATTCTTCTTTCAGCTAAAAAGACAACATGTCTGTCTGGGAATTTTTTTTCTAATTCTCTTGTTAATCTAGTTTGAACTTTTCTGTAACCTAATAATGATGGAGGTGGGATGAATACAGCTAAAGCTTTTTTACCACCTGAGACTTCAATTTCTTTAATTGATTTGAATTGTAATGGTCTTAAGTCAGCTTTTAAATCTGGTTGAGCTTCTAAGTCAATAAAGGCTTGAGCAACTTGTAATTCTAATTCAGTTGGTTTTTCTGATAAAATTTTACTAGCAGCAGACATTATATAATTATTTTAGTCTTTTTGTTAAATGTATAAAAATTTTCAATTTTTTTTTTTCACTAATGAGAGAGTACTGTTAAAATTCTCACCAACAATGTCGCGCAGTTCGATAAATTAACTATGTGCGAGTCGCGAACGACAATCCGTATATATTGAGAAATTTTATAAGATGATTTTACTACTGCGTGAAGTCGTGTTAGTGTCGCACTTGGTTTTTGAGGTTATCTGCTCACGTGCGTTGGTGACTGTGTCTTTTCACCCGGCTTCTCAATTTCGCAGTCACGTGCCTATTCTTCTCGTTATCAGTAGTTGTAAATTTTATAACACACTGTGTCTCTATAATTTCAATACTGCGGGTATTGGGTTTTAAATTTTACACCAAATTTCCAAAGCCAAAGCCTAATAACGGAGATTATACCGAAAACTTCCTAATTTTACTACCTTTTAACTACCGAAGCAAAAAAAGAGTACCACTACACACATATCTTATATTTATAGTAATAGTCCATGGAATTCTCTAAGTTTTTTGACAATTTCCAAAATATGTCTTGACCGCCGAAACTGCTGCTGCTACTCTTTTAATACTGGCCGATTCGCAAAAATATATATGATATTAAGGTCAAATTTAATTACTAAAAATTTTAAATTCTACCCTAAATTATTTATTAAAAGAACTATTAGTAATATGAGTCTTGTAGAAGAAGCTAAAAAGATTGCAGCTTATCAAGCAGTTGATGAAAATTTCCCAGAAACAGCAAAAGTTGTAGGTATTGGATCTGGTAGTACAGTAGTTTATGTAGCTGAAAGAATTGGTCAATTAAAGAATAAAGATTCATTTATTTGTATACCAACTGGTTTCCAAAGTACTCAATTAATCATTGATAATGGTTTAAAATTAGGTTCAATAGAACAATTTCCTGATTTAGATATTGCATTTGATGGAGCTGATGAATGTGATCCATCATTAAATTTAATTAAAGGTGGTGGTGCTTGTTTATTTCAAGAAAAATTAGTTGCTTCATCTGCTAAAACTTTTATTGTTGTTGCAGATTATAGAAAAAAATCTCCAGAATTATTAGGTACAAATTGGACAAAAGGTGTTCCAATTGAAGTTGTACCAAATTCATGGGTTAAAGTTTCAAAAGATTTAAAAAATTTAGGAGCTAAAAACATAATTTTAAGATCTGGTGGTAGTTCTAAAGCTGGTCCAGTCATAACTGATAATAATAATTTCTTAATTGATGCAGATTTTGGTAAAATTGAAGATCCAGTTAAATTACATGATCAAATTAAAAGTTTAGTTGGAGTTGTTGAAACTGGTTTATTTTGTAAAATGGCTAATAAAGCTTATTTTGGTGAAGAAAATGGTCAAGTAAGTACTATTTAAAAGACGATAAAAGGTTCAAATATTCAATAATATAAATAAATAAATATATATAAAGAAAGAGTAAAAAAAAAGAGTAGAAAAGTAATAATATCCTTAGATAAACCCTATTTACTATTATTTGAAATCCAACTTAAAGTTTCCATTAACCCAGTACCATTAATAGCAATGGTAGGTATAACAGACCAAATATGATTACCAGGTAAATTATTTAAATCGAATTTTTCAATTAATTCTTTTGGTTTAATTGCATTTGGTACATCTTGTTTATTAGCTAAAACAATTAATAAACATTCACTTAATTCCTTGTCACTAATAACTCTTAATAATTCTTTTTTACTTTCTTCTAATCTATTTAAATCGGAAGAATCAACAACATAAATTAATGCATCAGTACCAGTAAAATAATGTCTCCATAATGGTCTAATTCTTTCTTGACCACCACAATCCCAAACTGCAAATGAAACATTCTTTTGTTTAACTGTTTCAACATTAAAACCAACAGTTGGAACAGTTTGTGAAGTTTTACCTAATTTTAATTTATATAAAATTGTAGTTTTACCGGCATTATCAAGACCTAACATCAAGATTCTCATTTCACGGTTTTTGAAAAGTTTTGACTGTAATTAGTTAGTATTTTGAATTACATTTCTTTTGCTTGGTTTACCAAGATTCTACATAGTGTATCTTGTAAAACAAGTATTCATAATTTTAGTTTATGGGGGTGAATTCTTTTAACTCGCGTAGGGGTCCGTTTCTCAATGTTTCAAGAACAATTGAAATTTCACAAGACTACACCCCAACGATAAATGATGAAATAATACATACCATAAAAATACCCATGATTGAAATGAATTTAAATTAATAATTGAAAGGAGAGTGATGAATTGAAACTAAATGTTTTTTGGGGAGTTTTAACTGGGAAACCAAACGATAACTTTTTATAAAGTCCTTGGGAAAATATTACAAATATTCGCGTCAAAAATTAGACGAAAATAACAGATATCGAACTTTATTTAATTAACTGAATTGGGAAACCATACATGAGACGATTTAATAGTTGATTTTTATAAACGAAAAAAGTTAAAATTTCACCTTTTAAAAACGAGTTTGGTAAAACTTGGATAGACATTGATAAAGTTGATAAAAAAATACTCTATAGTTTATATATTCTTCTTTTTCTACTTACCTAATGAATTATAAATTCTTTCTAATGATAATTTCACATCACCTTTTTGGAAATGATCAAGGTTATAATATTTTGGAGCTAATTCAACTAACCATTCTGGTTTAATATTTGTAACAGTTCTAATATAATTTTTAGAAGTTAAAACAAATTCATTATAAATAACCCATTCATTTTCAAAAGTTAAAACAGTTGATGGATGAATTAAAACATCTTGATTATCTTTAATTGTTAAATAATTATTCTTATTTGCACCTGATTTCTTTTTAGCAGCTTGCATAAAGAATCCAGCAACTAAAGCTTTCTTTATATTTATCCAATAATTTTTATCATTAAAATCATTTGAAACTAATTTAATTTCATACCTTTCCATAATTGATTTTAATTGATTTCTAACATTTTTACCACTAACTAATGATCTATAATTTAAGAAATTTTCTCTACACCATTTTGCATCTTCACCATTTTCTAAAAATTCATAAAATACATTAATTAAAGTTAAATGATCACCATCTTTATGAGCAAATGACATTTTAATTTCATCAGCTAATTTCCTATTTTGAACAGGTCTAACAAAAATATTTGGTACTGATAATAATGAAACAATTGTTAAAATTTCATTTGAACAATTAAATGATACTGAACCAATTAATAAAACTGCTAACATTGGATCTAATGGGAAATTTGAAGTTAATCTACCTAATGAAGTTAATTCACCTTCATCACTAATACAATTTAAATAATTTAATTCTTCTAAAGCTCTCATCATAGTTTCTGGTGCAGGAGGATCCATAAAATCAAAATGAACTAAATCATCAATACCTAATTTTTTTAACTCTAAAACGGTATTACTTAAATTTGATCTTAAAATTTCTGGATAACTTTGATCAATTAATTCTTTTTTAAATGCTTCTTCTGTATATAATCTAAAACATTTCCCTGGTTTTGTTCTACCAGCTCTACCAGCTCTTTGTTGTGCACTTGCCTTGGAAATTGGTGATACTAAAAGTGATTCAACTCTTATTCTTGGATTATAAACTTTTTGTTTACTAAAACCTGGATCAATAACATAAACAACCCCATCAATTGTTAATGAAGTTTCTGCAATATTTGTTGATACGATAACTTTTCTACTAATTCTACCATTAACATTTGGTGGTGCAGGATTAAAAATTTTTTGTTGTTGATATGGTGGTAAAGATCCATATAATGGATAAACTTGTAATTCACCTGCTTGACCTTCTCTCATTAATTGATCATTTTCTAATGAAATTTTATTAACTGCATCTTCAATTTCTTCCTCACCAGTTAAAAATAATAATATATCACCTTCATCTTCAGTTGCATGAATTTGTAAAACTGTTCTAATTGATGCATCTAAATAATCTTTTTGATATTCTGGTGTATAATAAATTTCAACAGGGTGAGTTCTACCTGGAACGGTTAAAATTGGTGCATCATTAAAATAACTTTGAAATTTTTTGGATTCTAAAGTAGCAGACATAATAATAATTTTTAAATCTTTTCTTCTTTTAACTAATCTTTTTAATAATCCCATTAAAATATCTGTTGATAAAGTCCTTTCATGAGCTTCATCTAAAATAATAACTGAATATCTTGATAAATTATTATCAACCATTGCTTCCCTTAATAACATACCATCTGTTAAATATTTTAAAATTGTTTTATTACTTGATTTATTATCAAATCTAACATTATAACCAACTTCTTCACCTAATTTAACATCCATTTCTTGTGCAACTCTTGCTGCAACAGACATCGCAGCAACTCTTCTTGGTTGTGTACATGCAACTTGAGTACCTTGTAAATGTGGTAAATCATCAAATAAAACAAATTGAGGGATTTGTGTAGTTTTACCAGAACCAGTTTCCCCAACGAAGACCATAATTTGATTCTCTTCAAATATTTTTAAAAATTCATCTCTTTGTTGATGAACTGGTAAACTCCTTCTAGTTTTTAAAATATCAAAATATCCAACAGAAAATTTATTACCATTAAATGGGTTAATATCTTTATCTTCTAAATCATTTGCTTGTTTAGCAGTTGTTTCATGTCTTGTCATTTTTGAAAATTCTCCATTATTATGGAATTCTAATACTTCTGGATCATGTGTCTTTCTGGAGTATTCTAATTCTGCTTCTTCGGCTACTTCTTCTGCAGTTTCTAATTTTATCTTTTTATGTTTCCTATCCATTATGTTATTTCTTCTCATCTTTCTCATCTCAAAATTATTTTTTGATGTTAGAAAATGCGGCACGTGATCAGGTTTGAATTATTTTAACTTTAAAGTGCATTAATTCATTATTATGTCGAATTATATTGAATGGTATTACAACTATTATAGTTAATTGATTAATTTGGTACTAATTCTGTAAAAATTTAAGAGTAAAGAGTTTTTTAGAACTGGATTTAGAAGTGATTTAAGATTGTATTGGTGTTTCTGGTTATAAGAACGTCTACTTTTGGACTGTAAAGCTATGATGTAGAACTACCTTCCATTAACTTACTTTTTTGACTTCATAGATTTTGTACCTTATATTACACTACTCCAAATCAATTAAAGTTTATTATTCCAATATTTTTCACTTTCTTATTTATGTCTCTAATTTTGCACCCATGAGCCACTTATGAGCCACTTGAACTCATCTCAATTAAACGAGGTCAATTCTTAACAAGATATTCTTATCAAATACACCAATTATACTTTCCTTTCCTTCATCTCCATCTTCAAATAGTAATACACAACTTCTCTCGACCTATAAGTTTATATCAAAACTACTAAATTTAGAGTATTTATCTACTGGTTTGTAGATCTTTGATTTAGTGAGAATTGATTTCAATATGACTCTAAGAGTTCTTTTCCAACTCCTAAAAAGATATAATACCATTCTATTGATTTCATAATCACTTACAATAATTCCAGTTATCCTATTAATTCTATTATATAACCCTTACTGTTATAAATTGATAAATTCAATTACTCTAAAGAATCCTTATTGGTTCATAAAATATGTAGTGCAATTATCATTTAGGGCAGAATTAAACCGTGAATCTTTCAGCTCGCAAAGTAAAGCTTGTGAAATACAAATTTTTTTACTTTTAATTATATCGAAAACTATTCATTAATTTGATTCAGTTTAATAGTAATTTTAAATTATATTGTTATTCTGGTAATAAGATTGTTAGTAATTCCTTTATATTAGAACTCATTAGGAATTATTAGAAATTTTTCATCAAATTTGTCCATTTTATCAAGTTTTTTCTTGTTATTTTATAGGACTCATCAGATCAAATAAAATATCCTACATTTTGGGTTTTAAATCTTGATACTGTTATTATTCAAGATAATTCCAATATATTTAGTTTACTAGGGTATTAAACCATATAAAAAAGGAAACAAGAATCTGGCTTATAAAAGGCTAAACGAACCCCAAATAGAATTATAGAATCAATAGAGTATTATAAATACTCTTTGTAAACATTATGAGTAAAGCATTATATAATTTAGCTATAATAGCTAACAATGGATTTCAAGCAACAAAGCAATCGTCTAAAGTAGTATACCTGGATATTAAATATTTAATCAATAATCTGGTTATTGTTAATGCTATTTGTCCTGATGAAAGTAAATCATTATATCAAGATATGAGAATAAAATCTAATTCTGCAAGATCAATCAGTTCTAAAAGTATAAATAAAACAAGTAAAAGACATTATTCAACTAAAACTTTTCAACCGGATTTTGATATAGGTTCAAATCTAAATCCAATAGATCCATTAGATCCTTCAAACTCAAACTCAAAATCAAAATCAAAATCAAAATCAAAATCAAAATCAAAATCAAAATCAAAAAATAATAAAACTGGTAAAAGTGATTTAAAGCTTAGTAAATCAGTTGATGAAGATAGTAGAATAACTCAGTTAAATGCAAGTGAAGTACCAAGTTCAAGAATTTCAAGAATTTTCCATTATGGAACATTAGCTGCAGGCATGGGACTTGGTATGGCACAACATGGTATAAAACATTATGCAAAATCATCATCAGAACCATTAACTTTAAAAAATCTTATTTTAAATCCATCAAATATTGAAAGAATGGCTAAAAAATTTACTCAAATGAGAGGAGCAGCATTAAAAATTGGACAATTATTATCATTTCAAGATAATTCAATTTTACCAAAAGAAATTCAACAAATTTTATTAAAAGTTCAAAATTCGGCTCATTATATGCCATATAAACAATTAAATGAAGTAATGACTGAAAATTTAGGTAAAGATTGGAGATCAAAAAATTTTGCATCATTTAATGATGTACCAATTGCTGCTGCTTCAATTGGTCAAGTTCATGATGCTGTTACAAAAGATTTATCAAAAGTTGTTGTTAAAGTTCAATATCCTGGTGTTGCAAATTCAATTGATTCAGATTTAAATAATATTTTAATGTTTATGACTGCTTCTTCATTATTACCACCAGGTTTATTTTTAGATAAAACCATTGCAAATGCAAGAACTGAATTAAAATGGGAATGTGATTATATCAGAGAAGCTCAAAATTTAATTAGATTTGAAAATTTTGTTAAAGATTATCCAGAATTTAAAGTACCAAAAGTTTATCATAATTTATGTAATGAACATGTTTTAACAATGGAAAAATTAGAAGGTGTTGAAGTTATTAAAGGAGATTGGGATCAAAAAACAAAAAATTATATTGCTACAAATATAATGAAATTATGTTTATTAGAAATTAAAAAATTTAAATTTATGCAAACTGATCCAAATTGGGCAAACTTTTTATTTAATGAAAAAACTGGTAGAATTGAATTATTAGATTTTGGGGCATCAAGAGAATTTAGTGATTCCTTTATTGATAATTATGTTGAAGTTTTAAGAGCTGCAATTAAGAAAGATAGGAAAAAAGTTGAAGAAATTTCCAAAAAATTAGGTTATTTAACTGGCTTAGAATCTCAACAAATGATTAACACTCATATCGATTCAGTAATTGTTTTAGGTGAACCATTTTCTCCAATTAATAATAATGGTAAAAGTTTCAATTTTAAAAATCAAGATGTGACTGATAGAGTTAGAGGTAATATTTCAGTTATGTTAAATGAAAGATTAACTCCACCTCCTGAAGAAACGTATTCATTACATAGAAAATTATCTGGTATCTTTTTATTATGTTCAAGATTAAATGCTGAAGTCCCTTGTGAAGAATTATTTAGAGATATAATTGGATTTGAATCTGATTCTAATAAAGATACAAACTAAAATTATAAGAATATTTAAATGATTAATGAATTTACGTTATAAAATAAAGAAAAAGAATCTAACATTAATAATTGTATATATATAAGATTTAACTTACTATTTACTTACAACTTCTATTTTCCAAATTGTATCTTCTTGTTCTTCTTTTTTCTTTTTTTCTTTCTTTGCCGTATTTTTTTCGATTTTTTATTTAGATCCTTTATTTTTACCACCAATTAACTAAAAAAGCAAACAAATTTAAGAAAAGTATTTTGAAATCATTTCAGGATCTTTAAATTTTTGTAAAATATTTAAAGCTTGACCTTGATCTAAAGTACTTATTAAACCTCTTGCACTTAAAACAACAGATTGTAAATCATTACCATATAATGTACTATTAGAAATTGGAGCTATTAAATATTCAACAGTTTTTGGTATATTGTTCATAATTATTGGATGTTGACTCTTAATTAAATCAATTAAAAATTGACATACATGTTTTGCAGATAATTCATTATTAACAACTGGTAAATATTCAAACCATTTATTTAAATATTGATCAATATTTGGTAAATTATTACCACTCTTCTTCAAAATTTGAGAAATTGCACAAATCATTGATTCAGTTGCATAAATATTTTCATCGGCTTTTGCATCAGGAATTGAAATCATATTAAACATTGGTTCTAAACTTTGAATTAAAAATTCATTAAAATCTGATGATCCAGATTCAGCTATATAACCTATTGTTGTTGATGCATATTGTTTAACTGAAACATCTGATGATCCTAAATTTTCTCCTAAAATTTGTAATAAATCATTTTTATAATTTGAAATAGAATCACCACAATAATTAATAAAATCAATAAGTATTAAAAATCCACAAATTTTTAAATTTACATTTTCTTCATTAATTAAATTTAAAACTGTGCTATAAAGTTGAGAATTAAATTGTGGTAAAAAATCATTTCCAGATTTTTTAAATATTGAGTTAACAACTGAATTAATTTTATCTAATATTTCTTCATCAGTATATTCTTGTTCTTCTTCATCAATTTCTTCAGTATATTCATCATCGTCATCCTTCTTTTTGACTCTTCCCATTACTTCATTAATACTACTATTAATTGATTCAGATAAATAATTTAATTGAACTTGTGATAACAGTTTACTATTTAATAATTCAATACAAGTTTTAAGACTTGAGTAATAACTTATTAATAATTCAGGTACTGGTTCATTAGTTAAAGTTTTACATAATTTTTCACAAATTTGTGACCATAATTGTAATGATTGATTAGAATCTGGTCCAGTTGCCAGAATAACACATTTTAAAGTTGATGCTAATGTAACAGCAGCTGATGATCTAACACCATCATGTAAATAAAAATCTAAAGCCGGCAATGCTATATTTGCTAATTCATTTGCCCATGGATAAAAATCATTCTTTAATTCCATTGCATAAATATTTAATAAATCCATTGCATTAACTTTTTCATCTAATGCAGCAACATGAACTGCAATATGTCTACCAGATAATTCAATAACATCCCACTCATCACTTTCTCTATATTCATCAGCTTCTTCTTCTTCCAAAATTGAAATATCTTGCGATGCTTTAGCTGTAGTTAATAAACTTGGTAAAATATTTGGTAAATATTCAACAAATTGCTTACCAACGAGTCTACAAATTCTTGCCCAAGCCAGATCTAATTGTTGTCTAATTTCATCTTGATCATCATCTTTTAAATTATTTTGAATACTTGCAAATGATTGAATAATTGTTGATCCATTACTTTCAAATTTTTCTTTACCAACTGCTAATGCAATTAATGATGAACATTCAATACATCTAGCTAATAAAGCTTTATTATTATCATCTATTTCCATTTGTAAAACATTTATTAATAATGGCATCAAAGTTTCATAATATTTAACAAATTTCTTTTGAGCTGCATCTGCAATTGCAGAAATTGTAGTTAAAACTTGTTCTTGGACATATTTTTTTGGTGAATTTAATAATCCTAATAAATTAGTTAATAAATCATCTAAATATGGTTCAATAGTTTCTTTACTTGCAGCCTCACTAAAATTAACTAAAGCTGCTGCTGCATGAGCTTGAACTCTAGGAACTGAATGGTTAGTTAATTTTGAAATTAAAGCTGGTAAAACTTGATGACCATTATTTCTTTGAATTACATCTGAAAAATCAGTTGACATTTGACCTAATGCATTACAACATGCATATTGAACTCTTGGATGATTATCTTCAATAGTTGGTAATATTAATTCTAAAATTTTTGGAATTTCACTAATTAAAACATCAACACATCCTTCAGCAACTGATGAAAGTGCCATTAATGCAGCTTGTCTTTCTCTCCAATTATTACTTTGAATCATAGCTGGTAAATATTGGAAAATTGGTCCAGCTAAAGAATTTCCACCTAATTTTAATGCAACTCTATCTAAACATTGTCTTGCTGCATCATATATTTCTTCTTCATCATCTTCATCAGTTGAACCATTATTCCATTCAGCTGCATCTTCATCATCTTCACAAACTTCAGTTAACATTGATAAGGTAATTAAAATAATTGAATTAGTGAAAATTTCTGATCTTCTACACATATTTGGTGAATATTCTGCAAATGTTGTTAATAATTCTAATGCAGCACTTCTAGTACCTGCTTCTAAATCTTTTTCTTTGCATACTAATGAAGAAAATTCAATAATTTGTGAGAACATTTCTTTAAACATCTTTGGTGCAACTGTAACTAATTCAATTAAATTTTCAATAACTAAACCTAATGAAGTTTCTTGACCACTTTGTAAAAACATTGGTAAAGAATTTAATAAATTTGGTAATAAAGGTGATAAATTACCCCAAGTATTTTTCGGTAAGTTTTTAAAGAATTCAACAAATGCAGTACATGATGCGATTCTAACATCATCATTTGTATTAGTAAATGAATCGTTAAAAATTGGTAAAATAGTATTTAAATGCTTTAAGCCGATAATTTCAGGAGCTGAAGAAAAAATTCTAAAGGATGATTCAACAATTGATGGATTACCACTTTTTGTACCTTCAAAAAGAACTGGAAGTAATTCATCCCAAGTTTGAGATGGATCAGTATATTCTTTTGCAACTTCTGAAATACAATCACTTAATTTATGTCTAACTTGATTATTAGACTCACTTAAAAATCCTCTTAATAAAATTGAACGAATTTGAAATCTAGCTTCTTCCCTTATAACTCCAATGTTACGATCAGTAAACTTAGTTAAAGTTTTAGGTTGTTTAATACAGATTCTTCTAAATAAAACAGCGGCAAAAGATCTGGTAGTTTCGTCAGATCCATCAACTGCCTGCTCTGATAAAAAGGTAAGTAAAATCTCAACTTGTTGTGGTTCAGACCATTGCTCATCAAGGATCTTTTCAGCAATAGATCTGGAACTATTGTCGGAAGTAGCCAAATTGCTGATCAACTCTGATAAGTTCTGGTTGACATCAGATGGCAAGACTGACATGTTTGTATACCTGTTCTTCAAATTTTTTTTTTTTTTTTTCAGGTTAGCGTTGTGAATCGCACTATTTTTGATACAAAAATAATTAAGTGTAGGTAAGTACAAGAAGCTATACAACCCAAAGTTTTCGGTAAACTCCCTCATTCTGACTCTAGGGCCGATTCTTATATTCGATCCTGGAGACTTCATTGGTAATTGAATCATCATCAGAGTGGGTTAAAGTGGGGATTGTGAAAGTATCAAACAATATTTGTAAATTAAACTGTAAAAAAATCGATCCCAGAGCTGCAGAGTGTAAATAATAAAAAGTAATAAGAAAGTTTCATTAAAAGTGTAGTCGTTATCATATATACAAATGCAATTACCTTTTTAAGATAGTAATGACATCTTCATCTTCTAATGGATGACTTAAACCAACAACTTGAGGTTGATGTTTAACACTAGCACCATAAACAAGTGCACTCTTGAAATCTTCAACTAAAGACTTGTGAATTGAGTTACAGAAATCTTCAACGGTACATCTATCACTTCTTAAAACAACAGGTTCGTTGAAATCAGGTATTTTACCCTTTGGTTTAGTATAAACTCTGACTAAATTTAATTTTTTCCACATCATTTCTAATAAATCGTCTAAATTCCAACCATTTCCTGAAGAAATTGGAATAGCATCTGGGATCTTATATAATAAATCTAATTCTTGAATTGAGAATGCATCAATTTTATTCAATACATAAACTGCTGGGATATATCTTCTATTTTTTGCTTCAATAGCATCAATTAAATCATCAACTGTAGCATCACATCTAAATGCAATATTAGCTGAATTAATTCTATATTCACCCATAACAGCTCTGATTTCATCATTATCTAAATGAGTTAATGGAACAGTTTTAGTAATATTTATACCTCCTCTTTCCTTTTTAGTAATGACAATATTTGGTGGAGTTTTATTGATTCTAACACCAACACCTTCTAGTTCGTGTTCAATGATTTTCTTATGTTGTAATGGTTTATTAACATCCAAGACTAAAAATAATAAATTAACTGATCTAGCGACGGCAATAACTTGTTTACCTCTACCTTTACCATCCTTAGCACCTTCAATAATCCCTGGTAAATCTAACATTTGAATTTTGGCACCTTTATATTTAATAACACCTGGAACTGTAGTTAAAGTTGTGAATTCATAAGCTGCAGCTTCTGAATGAGTACCAGTTAATTTTGATAATAAGGTTGATTTACCCACTGAAGGGAACCCAACAAACCCAACTGTGGCCACCCCTGTTCTTGCAACATCGAAACCAACTCCACCTCCACCACCACCACCAGTGGAATCACTTATAAGTTCTCTTCTCAATTTAGCTAATTTAGCCTTTAATTGACCTAAATGGAATGAAGTGGCCTTATTTTTTTGGGTTTTGGCCATTTCATCCTCGATGGCTTTGATTTTTTCAACGGTAGTCATCTTTCACGGTATATATCTTTCTAATATACGTTAAGAATAACTTTAGGAATGTTAAAAAATTTTCAATTTTCAATCAAGTCTTTTTTTTTTAACTAGTCGTGCGAAGTCTTCTCAAGTCTCATAGTGAAAAATTTTATTTTGTGGTAAAATCTTAAAGTTGATTTAAATTTACATTTAAAAATGGCTAAAAAAGGAAAGAAAGGTAGTAAAGCTGGTGATTGGGATGATGATGAAACCTATCAACAAGAACAAGCCGAAGAATTCGGTGTTCCAGCTACAACTGAAAGTGCTAGCGAACCAAATGCTGAAACTGAAGCTTCAGGTCCAATAGAAGCTGAAGCTGCTACTGATGCTGATTTTGGCGGTGATTTCTTAAGTTCAATTAGACAATCTAAAAAGAAAAAGGAAGACAAGGAAGAAGAATCTAAAAAGGGTGGTCCAAAAATTTTAAGTAAGAAAGAAAAGGAAAAATTAAAGAAAGAAGCTGAAAAACAAGCTAAGAAAGAACAAGCAGCTAAAAAGAAAGCTCAACAAGCTGAAAAGAAAGAACAAATAAAGGAAGCAAATAAGAAGAATGCTGCTGGAGCTTCAGACAATTCAAACTCAGGTACTCCAGAACCTGAAGAACCACAAGCTGAAGAAAAACCAAAAGCTGCACCAAAAAAGAAAAAAGGTCCACCAGGTTTATCTGCTTTGAAACGTCAATTAGAATTGAAAAAACAATTAGAAGAAGAGCAAAGACGTTTGGATGAAGAAGAAGAAGCTAAAGAGCGTGAAGAAGAAAGAAAATTAAAAGAAGAAGAAGAAAAGAAAGAAGCTCTTAAAGCTGCTAAGAAAGAAAAAGAAAGATTAAAGAAAGAACAATTAAAAGCTGAAGGTAAATTATTAACCAAGAAACAAAAGGAAGAAAAGAAATTACAAGAAAGAAGACGTGCACAATTATTAGCTGGTAATGTTCTGGTTGCTGGTTTACAAGGTGATCAACCTCAAGCCGAAAAGCCAAAGAAAGTTGTTTATACTAAAAAGAAATCTACCAAGGCTAAAACCTTCATTCAAAATAACAAAGCTCAAGATTCAAAAACTGAAAAAACAGAAGAAGATGACATTCTTGATGATTGGGAAAAGATGGCCCTTGATGATGAAGATGTTCAAGATGATTGGGAAGCGGCTGATGATGATGAACCAAAAGAAACTGCTGTGGAAGAAGATGAAGAAGAAGATGAAGAAGAAGAAGACGAAGAAGAAGAATCTGATGATGAAGAAGCACAAGCTGCTGAAGAAGCTGCAAAATTAAAAGCTGCTGAGCAAGCTAAGAAAGCTCTTGAAGTTTCTAAACCTAAACCAGTTGTCGAAACCAAAGAATCAGACAAAGATTTACGTTCTCCAATTTGTTGTATTTTAGGTCATGTTGATACTGGTAAAACCAAATTATTAGATAAAATTCGTCAAACTAATGTTCAAGGTGGTGAAGCTGGTGGTATTACCCAACAAATTGGTGCCACTTATTTCCCTGTTGAATCTATTAAACAAAAAACTGAAGTTATGACTAAATATGAAAAGAGATTATTTGAAGTTCCAGGTTTATTGATTATTGATACTCCAGGGCATGAATCTTTCACGAATTTAAGATCTCGTGGTTCATCTTTATGTAATATTGCTATTTTAGTTATTGATATTATGCATGGTTTAGAACAACAAACTTTAGAATCAATTAGATTATTAAGAGATAGAAAAGCTCCATTTATTGTTGCTTTAAACAAGATTGATAGATTATATGATTGGGAAGCTACTCCAAATAATTCATTCCGTGATTCATTTTCAAAACAAAAACCATCAGTTCAAAGTGAATTCCAAAATAGATATGATCAAATTAAAGTTGCTTTAGCTGAACAAGGTTTAAATTCTGAATTATATTTCCAAAATAAAAATATGGCAAAATATGTATCTATTGTTCCAACTTCAGCTGTTACTGGAGAAGGTGTCCCAGATTTATTATGGTTATTATTAGAATTAACTCAAAAGAGAATGTCTAAACAATTAATGTACTTATCAAAAATTGAAGCTACTGTTTTGGAAGTTAAAGTTGTTGAAGGTTTCGGTTACACTATTGATGTTGTTTTATCAAATGGTGTCTTAAGAGAAGGTGACCGTATAGTGTTATGTGGTTTGAATGGACCAATTGCTACAAATATCAGAGCTTTATTAACTCCTCCTCCATCAAGAGAATTAAGAATTAAATCTGAATATGTCCATTTGAAAGAAGTTAAAGCTGCTTTAGGTGTTAAGATTGCTGCTAATGATTTAGAGAAAGCTGTTGCAGGTTCTAGATTAGTTGTTGTTGGAGAAGATGATGATGAAGAAGAAATCATGGAAGAAGTTATGGAAGATTTAACTGGATTATTAGATTCCGTTGATACTTCAGGTAGAGGTGTTACTGTTCAAGCATCTACTTTAGGTTCATTAGAAGCTTTATTGGATTTCTTAAAAGATATGAAAATTCCTGTTATGTCTATTGGTTTAGGTCCAGTTTTCAAAAGAGATGTTATGAAAGCGACTACTATGATAGATAAAGCTCCAGAATATGCAGTAATGTTATGTTTCGATGTTAAAATTGATAAAGAAGCTGAACAATATGCCGCTGAACAAAACATTAAAATCTTCAATGCTGATATTATTTATCACTTATTCGATGCATTCACAGAATATCAAAATAAATTAATGGAACAACGTCGTAAAGATTTTATGGAATATGCTATTTTCCCATGTGTCTTGAAGACCATTCAAATTATTAATAAACGTAACCCAATGTTAATCGGTGTTGATGTTGTAGAAGGTGCTGTAAGGGTTGGAACTCCAATTTGTGCAGTTAAAAAAGATCCAACAACTGGTGCAACTAGTGTTTTAGTTTTAGGTAAAGTTGTTTCATTAGAAGTTAATCATAGTTCAACTGATATTGTTAAAAAGGGTCAAACAGCTCAAGGTGTGGCTATGAGATTAGAAAATCCATCAAGTGCTCAACCAGTTTGGGGTAGACATGTTGATGAAAAGGATAACTTATATTCATTAATCAGTCGTAAATCAATTGACACTTTGAAAGATCCAGCTTTTAGAGACTCTGTTAGTAGAGACGATTGGTTATTAATTAAGAAATTAAAACCAGTTTTCGATATTAAGTAATTGTAATGATTAATATTAATATATTATTGATGAAGCGTAAAATTATAGAGATCTCTTTGATGCCATTTCAAATCTCAAGAGTGTATTGTAGTCGTGTTCTGGCTACACTTTTTCAGCCAAACAATTTTTCTCAAAATTTCTCAAAATCAAAGTTAATTCAAGCAATGATTAGAGGAAGAGTAAATATATTGGCTAGAAGGTTTGCAAGTCATGGTCATGGTCACGCTCCTAGTGCCCCAGCTCCTTCAACATTCACTAATAAATATAATTTCAACATCGATCCACCACCAGTACATGAATATTGGAATGCATACAACTCCTCGTTATTATTAGGTTTTGTACCAGCCTTTTTGGGAGTTTGTTATTTAGGTAAATACGCTATGGATGGAACTGTTGGGTTCAAAGGTTTATTAGATTTCTCTAACTCAGAAGAATTTGATAAATCTATCCAGTATCAAAAACCTCAATTATCAAAAAACAACTAGAGATGTGATTTTTTCATGAATCAAAAGTTGATATGACTAGAGGAAAATAGAGGAGATTAACAATCATAATATCATTATGATGAGATGGATTATTAATGAATATAACATATCAAGGAGATTGAGAGGTGGAGAAGGAGGTAAAGTTGAAGCTGAAGCTGAATATTTTTAAAATAAATTAAAATAAAACGCATATTTATTGGCCAATTGCATAGATTGAATAAACGATACAAAAATTTATATCGTAATATCTATTTTTACTCTTATTGGTTTCATTTAACAAACATTTAACAACTCTAAATGTCTACAGTATATTCTTCATACTACCTCTGTGTGCGACTCAAATGGGTAGTATAACAAACTCGCACAATTTTATTGGACCAAACTCATCAAGATGTTTAGATCAGTGATTAGACAGAGTGTGAACCGTAACGCTGTTCAATCATTCAAGAATATCCGTTATGCCAGTAACTTAACTACTAAGACCCATATTACTGATATGAACACTGGAGAAGTTATAAAATTAACTGATCCAAATGCTCCAGAAATGGGAGACTATCCAAACCCAGAACCAGTATTTGCTCAACTTAAAGACCCATATGTTAAATATGACGATCAACAAAATAGAAGAAACTTTGCAGACCCAGTTCATTTTGATTCTGACTTATACGATATGTGGTCACCAGATTACTATAATTTTGTCAGTAACACCACAGCATTAAAACACAATGCTATATTCTTTGGTTCTGTATTTGCATTTGGAGGATTAATAGCTTACTTCGAATTAAACACAGAAAAGCCTGCTATGCCAAGATCATATCCTTATAACGGTTTAGCTGAAGCATCAGGTTCAGGAAATCCAAAATACGATTATTTATATCAAGCTAGACCAGATTTAGAAGCTGAAAAAGAGTTAGGTATTTTAGCTCCTGAAGCTTCTGTTGCCGAAAGCACCAAACAATATTTATCTGAAAACGCTGAGTTTATCAATCAGTAAGCATACATCAATATATATAAATTCAGTCTATTTTCTATTTTCTATATATTCTCTTTTTTTGGAGTGTAATTCGATTGAAATTTTGGTTCATCTTTTGAAAATTTTGCAAATTAGCTCTAATTACTTCTCCTGAAGTGTTAGTATAGCTTTATATTACAGAATTTTGTGATTAAATGATACGGAAGATAAGATTTGAACCAACAATAAGAAGAAGATTTATATATATAGTTTTTATTTCGCTGTTTGTACGGTTATTGGGTTGTTTCTATGCAGAAACAGATATTTTAGAGTTTAATTGTCAATAATTCATTATTATGTTGCCCAGTTTTAAAGGTATTATACCCAAAATACGTTATTTCTTTGCCAACAGACCTCAGAAGTAGTAACTTGTAACTAATCTGCTTGAAAAAAAAAACCGCGAAAAAACTAACGCTCAAATTATTCAATTATAGATATGGCAGGTAAACGTAGAGTTTCATCAAGATTGAATAGCGAATTGGCTAGTCCATCCTTGAAGAACAAGTCCGTATCTCCTGATTTGAAAAGGCGAAAGGTAGAGCGAAAGAATGGGGACTCTAAAGGGTCATCAACGCCAAAAACTACGCCAACAGACAAAATTGTTAAGTTTTTGGTAGACTATAACTTTGCTATCAATGAATTATTCCAGTTAAAAGAATATGCATCTGTTGTTGATTGGCAACCATCAGATTTTCTGGGTAGTAATCCTGATAAACCAGATTTGTTTGAATATTTCAAGAAACAAGGCGATTATGGATTATCTTGGCTAGAAGATGATACAAATTTAGATGATTTG
Source organism: Yamadazyma buinensis (assembly GCA_030571035.1). Classification (NCBI taxonomy): domain Eukaryota; kingdom Fungi; phylum Ascomycota; class Pichiomycetes; order Serinales; family Debaryomycetaceae; genus Yamadazyma; species Yamadazyma buinensis. The sequence goes on from JAJLWZ010000053.1 coordinate 60,711, forward strand.
CCCCTTCGATTACAGAAAAAGGTATTGGCTGAGAGGGAACAGAAGATATTACTTAAATACCCTTTCAAAGATGAGGTCATTAAGGAAAGTAATATATTGGAAGATTCTATTATACGACAAATAGAAGGAGTTGAAGATGGGGATCTTATAGAAGTAGAACCACCAAAGCCAGTTCCAATCAAAAAATCTAAGAAATCTAAACCAAATGTTAAAAAAGAGCTTGAGAAGGTTGAGGAACAAGAGATTATTGAGGAAGCTGAAGTATATGAGGAAGAATTGGAAGATGAAGAAGAAGAAGTGGCTGACATCGAATCAAGCAAAAATATTTTAAAAACCCAAAATAATAATGATTATTATGATTATGACAATGATGAAGAGGTAGTACAAAAAGAAGATTCAGATATAGATGATGATTTAGCTATATTTACGGATATTGAGTATCCTCAAACTAGTCACATAGATACAAACTTTAAATTGAAAGAGGTAAAATTCAAAATTAAAGAATCTAAAGTCACTCATCCATCTCATATTCCTAGTTGGACTCCACCTAAAGGTGACAATATTAACGATGAAGAAGATCAAAAATTGTTAGAGTTTAATCCAACTCCTTTGGAAATAGTAAGTACCAAGAATAAAAAAGTGGTAGCTGAAGAATTGGGTAAAAAACTTTCCAATTTCTTAGAAAATAAATTTAAATTTGCTATTATTGAAGAAGGTACTATTGAATATAATAATACTATACCAGAATATAACGAAATAATGTCCCAACAAGTTGAATTATTTAAGAAGTTGTACGAGAAGACAAGGTTTGAAAATACTTTGGAATTGAATGGTGAAAAGATTGAAAAAAGAAAATTAGCATTACCTCAATCAAATGCAAGACAAATTGCTGATCCATTCAGATCTACTATGTCTTTGGTACCTAAATCGCAAGGTCTTACTGCCTCAACCCATATAGATAATATACTTGCCCAAGGGGCAAATTTTGCAAGAATCCACCAACAAATAAGAAAACAACGTCAAGCAAGAGTTAAAAAGATTGCTACCATGATTGATCAGCACTTCAAGTGGAAGAAAGGTGAGAAGGAAAGATTGGCTAAAGAAAGAGATCAGAATTTGAAGAAGATAAGTAGATTAGCTGTGCAAGCAGTTAAGAAAAGATGGACACAAGCACACAAAGTTTATCGTTACTTACAAGATCAAAAAGAAGAAGAATTGAAGAAGATTAAAGGTAGAGAACATTTAAGTCATATGTTGGAACATTCTACTCAACTTCTTGAAGCTCAATTAAGACAATCAGAAAATGATGATGATGAAGAAGAAGATGAAGTTGATGATGATGATGAGGTTTCTAACGATAGTGAAAATATGTCAAGTGATTCTGATGAAAGTGTAGATGATACAATGGATGATAGTTTATCAGTTGAAAAACTTCGTGAAAAATATGGTAATTTAACAGAAGATACGAATGCTTCTTCAGTTGATTCTGACGATGATAGCGAAAGCGAAGTTGCAGAAGATGATGATGATGATGCTGAATTTGCTGGTAATGGTGGTCTCGCCTCACTTTACGGTAATGATACTGAAAGTGTTGATGTCAGTGGTTCTGAACCTCCAGAAAATCCATTAGAGTACACAGAAGAACAAAAAGCATTGATTGAAAATTTAAATAAGGATGTGGATGAAGAATTAGCGGAAGACTCCGAATCTGATTCATCTATACCAGATGATACTACTGATGACTCGGAAAGGGAAGATAGTGACGAAATTGAAGATGAAGATGATGTTGAAGAAGGTGAAGAAATAAATGGTAGTTCACTTGCAGCATTATTTAGTAACGGAGATGCTCAAGAGTCTGATGATGAGAGTGTGCAAGATAGCATGGATGTTGATTCACAAGATGATAAAATGTCATCCACTGATGATGAAGATGAACCAACAACACCTAAACATGATTCAAATTCAAACACTGAATTACCAGAAACAGAAGTTAACGGTTCTAAAGTTAGAGATGTTCCAGTTCCTTCATTATTACGTGGAAATTTACGTCCATACCAAAAACAAGGTCTTAACTGGTTGGCAAGTCTTTACAGTAATGATACCAACGGGATTTTGGCAGATGAAATGGGTTTAGGTAAAACTATTCAAACTATTTCATTATTATCTCATTTAGCCACTGAATATCATGTTTGGGGACCTCATTTAATTATTGTTCCTACATCTGTTATGCTTAATTGGGAAATGGAATTCAAGAAATTTGCTCCAGGGTTCAAAGTTTTAACATATTATGGATCTCCCCAACAGAGAGCACAAAAGAGAAAAGGATGGAACAAACCTAATGCTTTCCATGTATGTATTACATCCTATCAATTAGTTGTTCATGATCATCAATCATTCAAAAGAAGGAAATGGAAATATATGATTTTAGATGAAGCACATAATATTAAAAATTTCCGTTCAAATCGTTGGAAAGCATTGTTGAATTTTAATACTGAAAATAGATTGTTATTAACTGGTACTCCTTTACAAAATAATTTAATGGAATTATGGTCATTGTTATATTTCTTGATGCCTTCATCTAAAGTGAATCAGTCGATGCCTGATGGTTTTGCAAATTTAGAAGATTTCCAACAATGGTTTGGTAGACCTGTTGATAATATTTTGGAACAAGCAAGTAATAAAACTGGTGATTTGATTGATGAAAATGAGAGTACAGTCAAGGGTATGGATCAGGAAACTAGAAATACAGTTGCTAGATTGCATCAAGTTTTACGTCCTTATATTTTACGTCGTTTGAAAAAAGATGTTGAGAAGCAGATGCCAGGAAAATATGAACATGTTATTTATTGTAGATTATCACAACGACAAAGATTCCTTTATGATGATTTCATGTCAAGGGCTAAAACTAAAGAGACTTTAGCTTCTGGGAATTTTTTGTCGATTATTAACTGTTTAATGCAATTACGTAAGGTTTGTAATCATCCAGATTTGTTTGAAGTTAGACCTATCATCACCTCATTTGCAGTTCCTTCTTCCATTCCTGGGAAGTATAGATCTATGGAATCATTAGTGTCGAAATATTTGAGTTTAAATGATCACTTTTTCAAGAGTGTTTCATTCAACACATTAAATTTAGATTTAATTGCTAAAGAAAGGATGAATTATTTTGTCGCTAAATCTACTAAATACTTAAAATCTACTGAGTCAATTAAGGAACAAGTGGAAGAGTTGGAGACATTAATTAATATGAGCAGTGATGCAAGTGGAAATAGTTGTTTAGACTATTATACTGATTTGAAGAAATCTCAACAAATGGATTTGAAAGAACATTTAAATCAAACTATTTATTTAAATGATTTAAGATGTGACAGAGAACCCATATATGGTGAATCCTTTTTAAATTTCTTAAAATCTGCCACTACTCCTAGAAGACCAATTGAAAGTACAATTTTTAATGAATTAATTTTACCATTAAATGAAAGAGTTGAGACTTTGAATAAAACCATTGAAAATTATTCTGTTCTTACTCCAAAAGTTGTAACTATGGATATGAAGGATAATTTATTCCCTACAGAAGTTCAAAGTAGGATTTCTCATGAAATTGCTGAAAATAGGTTAGAGAATCCATTCCATAAATCTCAAGTAAAGTTATCAATTGCTTTCCCTGATAAATCATTATTACAATATGATTGTGGAAAACTTCAAACGTTAGATAAATTATTACAAAAATTAACTAGTGAAGGTCATAGAGCACTTATATTTACACAAATGACTAAAGTTTTAGATATTTTAGAACAATTTTTGAATATTCATGGTTATAGATATCTGAGATTAGATGGTTCTACTAAAATTGAAGATAGACAAATTATGACTGAAAGATTTAATAGGGATCCTAAAATTCCTGTTTTCATTTTATCTTCAAGATCTGGTGGTCTTGGTATTAATTTAACAGGTGCCGACACTGTTATATTTTATGATTCTGATTGGAATCCAGCGATGGATAAGCAATGTCAAGATCGTTGTCATAGAATTGGTCAAGTTAGGGATGTTCATATTTATAGATTTGTTTCAGAGCATACTATTGAATCTAATATCTTAAGAAAGGCAAATCAAAAGAGACAATTAGATAATGTTGTTATTCAAGAAGGTGATTTTACTACTGACTACTTTGGTAAATTTTCAGTTAGAGATATTGTTGATGATGGAAACATAAATGTTGGTGATTTGCCAGATAAACCATTAATGTCAGGTAATTTTGAAAATGCATTGGCACAAGCAGAAGATGTTGAAGATAGACAAGCAGCTAGTGCCGCAATGAAAGAAACTGCTGTTGATGATGAAGATTTCAATGAAGATCCAAATGCAGCCATTAAAAAGGGTGATAGTGATGATAGAGATTATGATGAAGGTGTGGGTCATGTTGACGAGTATATGTTGCGTTATATAGCCAACGGCTTTTATGAATAAGGCCTTATATAAGAAGTGTATATATAAAATAATGTATAAATTTTTAAGAGCCATATATTTAATTTGTCTGAGTTTATCTATAGTCGTGCGTGTGGCTAGAAATTTCCAACTCGGTGAGTTCCTCAATCTGAAAATGCGATTAATTCAATATCTCAACGAGTTAAAGAACCTTGAACCATGTCCTCAGGAATTCAAGCATTATTAAAGACCGAAAAGGATGCTGCTGAAATAGTCAATGAAGCTAGAAAGTACAGAACCAACAGATTGAAATCCGCTAAAGCTGATGCTCAATCAGAAATTGATGCTTATAAACAACAAAAGGAAACTGAATTATCTTCATACGAAAAAGAACATGAAGGTTTAAATGATAAAATTAATAGTGAAGCTGATGCCCAAGTCGATCTGGAATTGAAATCAATCAGATCCAAGTATGATGCTAAGAAAGACGCAGTCGTCAAATTATTAGTGGATGCTACTATCAGTCCAAAACCAGAGTTACATGTTAATGCTAAGAATTAGAGACAATAAGTACAATGCTTGTTTTTTTGTTCTTTTGTAAAGATAAGTGGATATTGCATCATAGAGGATGTTCATGGATTCAGAAATTTAATTTGATTCTTGTCTTGACGTATTAGGTCAAACGTAGTTATATTTTCATAGAATATAAGTTTAAATAACGCATACTTTTTCTAATCTCTGAGATATATGGTATCTATTTCAAATATTTATGTGTATTTACAAAAGAAAGCTAACCACCTTTAGCAAGTTTTTGAATGGATTTTATAACTTTCCAAACCCTATAATCATATCCAGCGGAATTTAATGCACTGACAAACCCCCAAGCTTTTTTATCATTTTTAATAGGATAGTCAAGAGGTGGTGGAATGGCAGTAGCAATACCCAACATCCTTAAGAATGGTTTGTCCATCACTACTGATTTTGCAACACATAATCCAGTTAATCCTTCTTCACCACCAAACTTTCCATATCCTGACTTTTTCACTCCACCAAATGGTAATTGAGCAACATAAAATGTAGCAAAATCATTTATTGCCACATTACCGCTTTCTAGCTTATCTGCAATTAAACTACATTCGTTGAAATTTCTACCAAATATTGAGTTACCTAAGCCATATTCAGTAGCATTGGAAAGCTCGATGGCATCTTCAACATCAGCAGCTTTGATCATGGTTAATATTGGGCCGAATACTTCTTCATTGAATATTTTCATTGTGGCATCAACGTCTACTAATAATGTTGGTTCAAAATAATGTCCTTGTGGATAATTTGGGTGTTGATATGGTTTACCCCCGTGTATAAGTTTTGCACCTTTACTAACTGCATCTTCTACTAATTCTACTAATCTATCAAATCTATTGTTGGAAACCATAGCACCTGTATCTATTTCATCTAATTGATCAATATCTGAACCTACCCTTAATTTACCAACTCTTTCTGTGAAAATTTCGACTAATTTCTGGTACACTTTAGGTAAACATATAATTCTTTCAATACCAATACAGTTTTGTCCAGAACTTTGGAATGTTCCTCTCATTAATACAGATGAAAGAGCATTAACGTCTTTAACATCATCTAAAACAATTACTGAGTCTTTACCACCCAATTCAACAACACATGGAGTCAATTGTTTGGCTGCACTTGCAACAACGTGATGAGCTACTTCCTTAGATCCAATGAATGTAATATGATCAAGTCCTTCATGTGAAGTAAAGTAATCTGCGTCTTCTGGGAAACAATAACATAATTGGACAAGATCTTCTGGAATATCTAACAGTTTTAAAACAGTTCTCACTAAAAGAATAAACCATCTTGATGACCATACAACTTGTTCTGAACATTTGACAATAATAGCATTGCCTGTGAACAAAGCAGCGATTATAGGACCCATTAAATTATGAAATGGATAATTCCAAGAAACAATTGCAGAAACAACACCCAAAGGTTCATATCTAACTTCACCATTTTTCATCATCCCAATTAATAAATTAGATGGACCTGGTCTTTGAGATGGTTTTAAAGTCTTTTCACCATTAGCTATAATCCAATTGATCTTTTCAAGTGTAACCATAATTTCACCCATCAGAGCATCTAATCTGGTTTTGCCACTGTCCCTACATGCAACTCTAGCAATTTCATCCTGATGCTCTAAAATATAACGATTCAATGTATGTAAAAGCTTTCTACGTAATGAAAATGAAGAATGCTTCCATTCCTTCTGAGCAAATCTGGCTCTATCAATTTGTTCATCCATTTCTGCTCTTCCGACCACGGGAAATGATCCTAAAGATTGACCTGTAGCAGGACAGTAGCATTGTATCATATCTGGCTGATCCTCTACCCTAACTGTTAAACTAGGAGGATAAAGTCTTTTCCCTTTCCAATGTGGTTTTGCTTCGTCTGGAATTGGAAGATTTAACTTAACTGGAGCTTCCAATTTATTATAACTATTTGGAGATTTGGAAACATATCGCTTATAGCAGTAGAATATGATTGGTAATATAACACCAATAAAGAAGGTGGCGGATATCTGGTATTGCCATTCACCTTCGTTGAACATAAGATCAATAGCTATCATTTTAGGATAACACTCGTACAGATCAAAAGAAAGAAAAACAATGCGCATTGAAAAATAGAACTAAATTAGAGTAAAGTAACATCATTTGATTACTAAAATCAATCATCTATTAATTTTGCTGTTCATCCAATTGTAACTGTCTAATCATATCATCAAAGTCTTCAGTTTGTGTTCTGCTTTGAAGAAGTGTAGCAAGAATATCTTGGTTTACATAATCCAAGGCATAATCTATGATTTTAGATCTATTTACACCTGAATTAACGTCGTATCCTAAACTGGTAACTTTTGGTGGTAACGGATCAAATTCATATACGTCATCTCTATTCCAGATATCTTTAGGAACTTTTGCCATAAGACTATTCTCTCCTGATAAAATCACGAAACGAAGTAAATTAAAAGGAACTTCTTTACTTCCAGATGATTTACTGGAAGAGCCTTTGAAAATATTTGGTAAGAACGATGAAAATCTTGATTCGGTTTCCTTTGATTCCTTTGTTTTATCTTCTATAAAGAACCCTATCAACTCGTCGTTTAAAAATTTAATTTTTGAGGCATCATTCCACAACGCTTTTGCACGTACTAAATATGTCTCTGCTGAAATAATTATTTCATCGTTTATCAATAAATCGGACGCTTTTATAGGCATGGTTGGTGGGACACATACAGATTCTAATAATTTATAAGAAGCATATGGATGTGCTGTATGAGCTTTTCTTAAAGCTATCTTTGCTTTATCAAAATCGTTTAAATGAATATATGCGAGGGCAGTTGAAAATGCAATACCTGGTGTAAACCACTTTGAATATGCAGAAACTAATGGTGAATCAGCTAATAGAGTTAAATATTTGTATTGACCACTCATGATAGCATAAAAATCAATGAAATATCTTACCCCCAATGGATCATCAGTTGGATTCAAAGACAATAATAGTTTACAATAATTAAAACTGGTAAAAAAAGTAGACCTTTCTGCAAGACTGACAATATATCTAAATAAACAAAGGTAAAATTGCCTATTCATGAATGACTCATATGGCAATCTTATTAATCCATTCTTGGCTTCAGATAAAAGATCATTGAAAAACATATGGAAGCATCTGTCAAACACGAATAAACACTTTTCAATAAGGGCATTACTAGTAGCTTTTTGATCACCTTGTCTCAACAATACCATACTAACTTGAAGTAAAGTTTCTGTGTGGTATGGATGGTTTCCCAATAAAGTAAATAAAGCATCATGATCAGGGGCCAAAACGACAGATGCATAAAATTGTGTATCAGCAACTCTATCTCTTACAGAATGAACTTTAATAAACTTGAAGTATTTCACTCCTAATTTTTTCTCCTTTTTAGCTTTTACTTTTAATTCACCAAATTCTGCTATGTCTTCTTTGTAGTCTAATAATTCTAATATCTCTTCATCAGTCAATTCTTCCATTTGCAATGGTTTGATTGAAGTAGGTAGATAATCATCTCTTATTCTAGTTAACAATAATTTTCTGTTGTTTCCTGGGACATTCCTTCTATCTTTACCACTCCATCCTTTTGTTAATCTGGCCAATCTTTTATATTGTTTAAGTATTTCTGGAGTTATAGAAAGGGCAGTTGTAGCATTTGCATCTTCTATAGTTTTGAGTGACAAATCACCAAACAAATTCTTCATTTCTTCATCAGGATCAAGATTTTTAATTGAACCAATAGATAATAATGATAATGATTGTTGTAGTCTTTCAGTGGTGTAATTTTTAAAGTTGGAATCATAATCAAGAACAGGTCCTGTTATTTCATTATACTCTTGTTCAAAATCATTATCTTCGTCATTGGAGTCTTCTTCAATATCATCTACTGGAGTATTGAATTTCTCTTGATCCTTTGCCTTCGCAGCTTCTAGTATCTTGTCTAATTCATCATCACTATTTTCTTCAACCTCTTCCTTTGTTTTGGACTTATTCTTTTTCTTCTTTTTGGATTTTTTAGTAGGTAAAGTTGATCTGGTCTCTACTGTGATCTCTACTTGATTTTCCTCTGTTCCTTTTTTCCCTTCTTGCTCTTCTTGCTCTTCTTGCTCGTCTTGCTCTTCACCCTCTAGGAAACTAAAGGCATTGAATGTTTGGGTGGTATTTATTGGAGTTTTGTATTCCTCTTCCAGGGAAACGTCTTCTTCCAATTGTTGTAACCTAGCTCTCTCTAATTTTTTCAATTGTCTAGAACTCATTATGTATCATTCAAAGAAGAAAAAAATGCGAGACTATAAAGATATTTTTGTGGTTGCAAAAAAAATCAAAAACAATCATACTTAAAATATACAAAGATGTCTAGAAATATGGTACATGAAGAGCCTGAGGACTTAAGGAAATTACTCAAGTCTGAAACAAGTTCTATTTTTGGAAGAATATCAAGAAATGAAATGGTGGGACTAGATATCCAATCCAAAAATCTGGAGAATAAAATGGATCGTATAACAAATAACTTTATTGATAAACAGGAGGATTTGTCTGTAGTCAGCAGTAATTCCGAAGCTGATAGTACTTCACATAGGATTCAAGAAGCCTTAAAGTCTGCAAATTCTTTATTTTCTCCAAATGATTTACTATCTCCATCTGAGATCTTATCGCCTATACCATTAAACTCCTATTCTCCAAAAATTCCTAGAATCCTAGAGAAAGGATTCAAAAGTTATAAACTAATAGAGGAGTTGGCATTAAGTGAAGAATCATATGTTTCACTGCTTAAGATATTAGAAAACTTCTATCTTAATCCTTTATTAGACAACCCGAAGTTTCCATGTGGAGTCCCCATATATATAATAAGTTGTACAGTTGGTAAAATAATAGAAACTCATGAAATATTTTTAAAAAACTTGATCGGGGAACTAGAAGAATTCAATGCTTCCTTAGTTTTCGAAACTTGTGCCAGTATGGCAAAGTTGATTAATAATCTAGTTGAAAATCATTATTTGTATATTGAGTATTGTGACGTTTATGAAGATGTTTTAGTTTTATCTAAATTTCATGCTAATTCAGTGGGTATGAATGAACCTTGGGTAGGTGGATGGGGTCACTATTTGGAAGCTACTCAACAACCAAGAAGAAGGTTAGATCTTTCATTTATGTCACTGATTCAAAAACCTACCGCAAGGTATGGTAAATATAGATTATTCTTGGAAAATTTACTTAAAAACACACCACAAGAATTTCTAGGAATCTCTGAAATTATCAAACTGACTTTAGAAAATGTTAAAACAAAATTAGATTTAATAAATGGTGCAGCTACTATAATAAGAGGTACTAATAAGACTAATTTACTTACTGAAGTAGTTGATTTTAATTCAACTGGATTTTTTGTTCAATTCTTTGGGAAGTCTTTATTAATTGGTTCATTAGTAGTGGTTTGGGTTGAGACTGATCAAATAAAAACTTCAACTTTAGGAGCTATTGCATTCAAGAGTCATTTAGTTCTATATGATTTTAATTCCAAAAAGGGTAATATTAAATTCATTATACCCTTAAGCAAATGTTCAATGGTGGAAGATAATAAAGATTCTGAAGGTGGGTTATATTCTAATTATCCTTATTCAATTAAATTTTTATTTGAAGTTGGTAAATGCCAATTTGAATTGTTATTTGCAACCATAACTAAAAAAGAGCATCAAATATGGAAAGACACTCTAGGAGTTTTGGTTAATGTTTTAAATGGTCCCTATAAAATGGATTTTTCCAATTCTGAACTGGGAATTACTTTAATCTATAGAATTCCTGATTATATAAGTCCATATAATATTTCATTAAATTCAATTAAAAAAATAGGTCAATTTTGTTATTTTCAAAGACCAATTTCAATTGTTATATTTAATTCAATCTATGGGAACGAAGAAAATAATTTAATTGCAGAATATAAAAATATTGAACAATTGAAAGAACATGATGAATCTTTTGAATTGACTAGAAATGAAAGAATAAGAGCAGAAAAAAGAATAGGGTTGATATGGAGTGAAGAATTGCCTAGAATTATGTTTGAAAGAACTCCTAAAATTAGCAGACATCTTAGTTTATTAAGTTTTGGATCAATTAAGAGTAATTCACAAAAGATTAATTCTCCAGTAGAGTTACAACCATCCCTGAGTTTCCCTAAGCTGCTGGATTTTTCATTCCAAGATACTGGATTATCAACTACTCCTTTATCAAATTCAGAGACTCTTAGGGAGGAAGAAATGTTTACTGCTACTTCACATAATTACTTAGAAAGTGGTACTGTCTCAAGAAGTTCAAGTAAAAGGTCTAACCTTTTAAGTTTATTTAGAAGTAGGTCTGCAGCTAAATCAGTAAAATCTGCTCTAGAATAGAGTGAGTGAAAAATCGGAAATACTTTTATATGATGAATTTTAAATATATATATTTAATATATAACTTTGTATATATCCCATATTCATGAACCAGCCAGCTAGTTTGTAATTGTAGCTGGTCCCATTGAATCATTTCTAGCGTTATGACCTTTATGAATTGAAGTACCCAGTTTGTCTGTCCCTTCTTTAAGAATAATCCTAATTGCTTTATCAACGGTAGTTGATTTCCCAAACTCATTTTGTAACTCTGATTTTGAAGCTTCATCTAAAACACCTTCAACTCCACCTTGTCTATTTATAAAAATTTTGTAAATTGAAAGAACATCAATAATTGGGATTGTAGAATCGTCAGCTTGATATTTCTTCAATAATTGTTGATCTTCTACGAAGACAATTAAATCGTTTTCTTTACCTTTATAAAATAATCTGTGTGGTTGAGCCATTTTGTAAGTATTAAAATGTTTTATTTCTAATATGGTAATTTTTCATGAGATCACCCGTTATTTATAGTTTTTGCTTTACTCCACAGAAAAGCAATTTGCAACCTTTTAATTGCTGCAAAGTCAAAACCAAAAATAGGTTTGCGATACGAAAACTCTTTAGTTTAAGGTCACCACTTTAAGTCCTGGTTGTTAAAACTATGCAAGTTGCTAATTAATCAGGAAATAGTCACTTGCGTCATATTACTTCATCTAAATCATATGTTAGCAAAGCTGAAAAAATATGCTAATATGTCACTGATTTGGTCATGTGGCACTTCCACAATACTATTTTGAGATCCATAAGATCGTAAAATAGTCAGATTTCCAAAAGATTTAGTGGATGGTAAATTTATAAGAGCATTAAAGGAGTATAGTTATTGATACTTCTAAACGAAAGAAATTAATAAGTTTAAACCCTATATTATTGTATTCTGTAAGTACTCACTAAATTTTTACACTAAACTAGTCATAAAGAGTCTTTATTTGTAATTTGTCTTACTATCTTCTACTCACTTTCTAATACTTAAATTGTAGTTGTAATTGTATCTGTTTTTAAGATAAAAAAAATTAAAGATATATTATTTTAGGAAATCTACCCAAAAAAAAAACATTATGAAATCTGAAACTGGCGCCAAAAACACACAAAAAATAAAAACCTATTTTTTTTGAAAAAAAAAATTGAATCTTTAATTTTATGAATATATAATATCCCAAACAACAAATTACCAAATAATCAAACAACTTATATTGATATATTATATATATTTTTTTGAAAATATTTAGTAAGTGAAAATGTTAAATTTTGCGGCTGCCAAAGCAGCTGCAACACAAATAGAAATTAGTTTAATATACAATGCTAAGTTTAGCTTGAGAATATTACAGTAAGATTAGAATAACAGTAAGATTATAATAGTATATATATTTTAATTCTTAAAGTTCTTCTTTTGAAGAAGAATTGATAAATGACATAATTTTTCTTTAAGATATAGAGTATATATATTGCAAGTATGTAATTCATTTCCTTTTTTTTTTTTTAACAACAATATATTCATCTATATAATAATAGAGATATACACAAGAATCTACACATTACGTTCTCCCGTCATTATTCTTTAAGCAAAAAAATTGTATGTTACCATATAATAAAAAGCTTGTTTTTTCTTTAAGAAGTCCTGGATAATATTGATACCAGCAACCAGGTTCAAATAAATCAACCCCAATAAGCAGGTCTTAATGATAAAGTCAAAGGCCAACGCTTGTCTCTTAACCACCTTTCCACCCAATCTGGTTCCTGTGGGAAGGAATGCAGGGAACGCATCTCATAACTGAATAAAGTTAAATGATAAGATAATTTAAAATAAGCCGCCAATTCATAAAGATGTGAACCAGCAAAGGATAAGTTAAACGTTAAGTGATCTTCCAATATTTTTTTTTTATATAGATCAAGAAAAAAAACAACAACACAAATACACAGTTTTGTTTATCTCAATTGTATAAATATAATTGAAATATACACCCTAACATGTATAATTGAACTTGTAAAAAAGAGATCTCAAATCACATTTTATCACGCGCACTACCCCAAAAATGAACTTTAACACCATATTGCTTGTTCAATTCGAACATTAGCATTTTTTAACCAAGGATTCTAACATTTTAAAAATGACAGCTTTCTAATGGTAGTATTCACTAAGCTCTATCATGCAAATTTGGAGAGGCACGTTTGAAACATAAACAAGGACAAAGATAATCCTTCTGTTGTATAATATCTGCTTAATCATGTGCTGTTTACCTGGTTTGTAGATGTTAGTTTTATCTCGGAATGACAATCTTAATAAGGATTGTTAATTCTTCTTTTCGTCACCAAGATAAGCCTGACGGCATATCTTCGTGTGTTTATTGTTATT
>JAJLWZ010000054.1:0-73536 GCA_030571035.1 Yamadazyma buinensis
GATCATATCATCATGAGTAATTACTTTGTAACGAAATCTCAACGGCCATTTTGAAGCATCTTCACCAGATCTTTCTACACCCTCAAACACCAATAATACTGTATAAAAAAAATTTGAAATCAAGGTATAATTAATTCCCATATTGGTACAATATCCAATGGATTGCTCCAATATTTCTTTCAATTGATTGGATTTAATAGAGCCATTGGAAGCAATATCGTTCATTTTACTCCCATTAAAAAAGTTGGAAAAACCACGATGTTTCATCTCCATTGGAATAATATTCTCAGTATTTTTTTCCGTAAGAAACGTGAAATCAGGTAAATCTACCTTTATATGCGTCTCAGCCGTGGATGGGATTTCTGTCTTAGTAACCATTCTTCTTTCAGGACTCCATGTTGAATTTGAAAATCCTAAAGCGTTGAAAATTCCGGCAACAGGATCTAGAATTTTAACTCCAATTGTCTTCGAAATTGTGACTTCTCGTTCATCTGGAATTTCATTATCACACCCAAATATTCCAGAAACCATATGCTGGAGAATTTCCTTTTTCGTATTGGCGAAGATACTGGAGATGATTTCGTTGAAATCATCAACGTAACCATCCAATTCATCGTTCTCCATAGGAGTTAACTGTAAATTCATATTCTTGTAGTTATTTGGAAAACTTTGTGATCCGTTCGGTTTATCATTTCTAAATATGGAATCTTGAACTTTAGTAGGAAACGAGAAGTAAATCTTGTAAATTTGAGGTAAGTAGGGCTCCAAAGATTTAGAATCAAAGCGGCGCCGAATACTTTCGAAGAGCTTATCTCTTCTGGTAGTATACTCTTTCTTCCCAGGCTTTGATAGTCTGGTAAATGACTGATTTCTGATAAATAAACCTGGCCCTGATATGGCATCTAAACAACTAATTTCGAAGTCAGAAAGAGGTCGTGGTGGACCGTCAGCTTCAGCTTTTACTCTCAATTTTCTCTGTCTCTCTTTCAATTTTCTCTCTTTCTTTTCACCAGCTTCAGCTTTTACTCTCAATTTTCTCTCTTTCTCTTTCAATTCTCTCTCTTTCTTTTCACCAGCTTCGAATTTTACTCTCAATTCTCTCTCTCTCTTTTCGTCAGCTTCAGCTTTTACTCTCAATTCTCTCTCTCTCTCTTTTTCTGCCTTTTCAGTTTCAAATTCTTCTGACTTGATGACAACTCCCACCAAAATTTCATTATTACCCTCTTGAACTAGCATGTCGCGTGCTTCTTGTGGATCTTTCCCTTCTTCTCTAAGATATTTGTATCTTTCCGAAATTAACTCTACAGTGCTTAACTCTAAAGTGCTAGTTACCAGTTGCCCTTCTTCCAGAGTCTGATCATTATTGGTAGTAGAATCCTGGTTTGAAGTCGAAGCGGCTGTTGAAGTCGAAGCGGCTGTTGAAGTCTGTTTCTTAGGATTATATTTATTTGCCTTCCTCTTTTTGGGGCCCATAGCTCCTTGAATGATACAGAAGGTAAATCAGATTCAGTTGACTAAAACTCCTTAATAAACAATTGTGTTTGTGTTATCCTTGTCGCGAATTGCGAAAAGAAGTACCAGAAGATAAAGACGATAAGAAAGATGATAATAACAACAGAACTTAATAGTGAAGAAGAATAGAAATAAAGATAATAATAATATGATTACACATAACCTGGATAAAGCAGTTGCATGAATCACAAGTTCTATGAAGTGTAAATAATTTTAGTATAACAAAGTTTTATATACATTAATTAAGAATAGATATTATTATCATAAATCAATTGGTCGAATTCTCCATCATTAGCTCCTCATTTTGGTATTCCAAGAACTAGTTATAATCTTGAAACTGAAATGGTACCAATTGTTTAGATCATCTGCCAACATTAGTTGATTATTTAGTTAGAACTTCCGGTATAGATATTGATTCTTTAATTGATGTTGAATTAGAAATGTATGATACTCATCATGCAACTAGAGGTGGTATAAATAAGGAATTTCTTATGTGTCCGTCCTCGTCTTGATGATAGATTATGTTCATATTCAGCTATTTGGGGACCTTATTGAATCAAGTAAAGATATCGACTTTGAAAACATTTGATGGATCAAGTATGGTATTATTAGCTGATCATGAAGAAGTTGGTAGCAAATCACGTTCAGGTGCAAAGGGACAATTGATTACAAGTACAATTGAAAAAATTTTAAGTGTAAATGGAGGTATAAAATCATTAGTTTTTGCAAATTCACTTATCCTTTCAGCTGATGTTACACATTGTTTAAATCCAAATTTTAAAAATGTTTTATTTATCTAAACATTATCCATTACCAAATATTGGAATCACATGTAAATTTGATCCAAATGAACATACAATGACTGATAAAGTTGGATTTAGAATTGTTCAGAAAAAATTGCACTGAAATATGGAGGTAAAGTACAAAAATTCCATATTAGAAATGATAGTCGTCAATTGGTCCAATTTTAGCAACTGAAACTGGTAGTAGAGGAAAAGTACAAAGGACTTTAATTGTTAAATTAGTTTAAGCATAAAATATTCTGTGCCAAGTTCATATATGTATTAATAAATAAAATTCCCTCTCGATCTAAAAATTATTTGAAATTTTTTTAATTAGCTATTTCAATTATCCGAATAGTAGCTGCATATATATGTATAGATATGCTAGAATTGTTAGATGGCTAGAATTGTTAGATGGCTAGGGAAATTTGAAGAAACAAGAGTCATAACATTTATGGAAACAGTATCATTCCTTTTCTTATATCATTTTTCAACATTTCAACATTTATTACAAATTTGTTTTTGGTTAATAATTTTAAGTACATTATCATTAAGTGAATTAAATCATGGAAAGTTGGAAAGTTGGAAACACTAACAAATTAACTGTAAATAACAGCCCTAATAAAATTCCATAATGTAAAATAACTCATAATTTCCATTTTGGTATTAAATGAGTAATAACACAAAGACATTGAATATTAGAGACATCTATGGCACCTAATTAAGTTTACTTTACGACTAGTACCCTCATTGAATTAAACATATTATAGCTATAGTAAGAAGCTATAGTAAGAAGCTATAGTAAGAAGTTGTAGTAAGAAGCTATATCTTTTTAAATTATGTCCCATAATTAAATTATCCCATAACTCTGTCAATATTCAACATTTCTTAAATTTAAAAATTGGATTGTAAACCTATGAAACCCAATAAAAAGCCCCCCCTTGTAAACTCTATTTTATACTTTAAAAATGTCAAATTGGAAAATTATTTAAACTCTCTGCAATTCCCTCTTTGCACATTAATTTTAATTCTCATAAAACTCTGTAGGTGAAACTCATCTAAAAAAGACAGTGAAAACAGTACAGTAATAAGTAATAATTATAAGTAATAATTATAACTGATAATTATAACTGTACAAGATAAAAAGAGAGAATTAATAGACGGGTGAATTTAAATCTTCAATTTCCGTCGTAACTAAAAAAGCTTTAATAACTTCAAATACTTTAGAATGCAATCAATTTCAAACATCCCAAACAGAAACAGAATTTCAGTTTCAAGATTATTGTCAGGGGGACTTTATGTCTCATCCTGTTCAATTAATAGATTTGGATCAATTTAATTTTACTCATTTTAATCATTTTAATGATTTTAATATTGATAATTTAGGGTCCGATAATATAACAATTTTAGAAAATGATAATTTAGAAAATGATAATTTAGAAAATGATAAAAAAATTAAAAAAATTAATAAATATAAAAACGAAAAAGATGAAATTTTAAATGGAAATAGTCTACAAGATTTATTATCTCTTCCAATTGAAAATTTTGAAAATAATAGTGAAAATTTTAAAACTAATAGTGAAAATTTTCAAGATTTAATTCAATTTCAAAATTTTGATACTCCAAGTAGTTTATCAAGTACTAGTAGTAATAATGTATCCCAATATTTTACTCCAAATGATTTAGATATAACTCCAAATATTCAAACTACTAAAAATGAACAAAATGAACAAAATGAACAAAATAGTCTTAAATGGGTTGATGAAACAACTATATTTTCTAAAAATGAATCAAATGATTCTAAAAATTTAAATTCAACAAAATTACAAGTTGATATAGTTAGAAAAAGATTAGATAAACGTAAAAATAAACCAATTATAAAACAAATTAATTCAATTAGTAAAGATGAAAAAAGAATTAGAAATACTTTAGCTGCTAGAAGGTATAGAGAGAGACAACAAAAAGATATTGAAATTCTTGATTTAAGAATTAAAGAATTAGAATCTGATTTAAATAAATCAAAATTAGAAACTTTATGGTGGAAAATGGAATTTGAAAAATTAAAGAATAAAAATTAGTTCTTTTACTTCAACAGAAACCTTTTTAAATACCCTTTTTTTAATATATTATTTATTAATTTTTGTCTCTATTTATTCTACTATTTTAATAATACAGTCTAAATTTACTCAAAGTTAACATTTGAACACTATAAACTCTTATCTCCTACTCTGATCATAGTTATTCCTAATATAACGACAGCCTGAAAGACTGTAAGATTGCTGTCTTTTCTGTAAATACTATCAACATACTTTTGTATCTCCTACTCTAAATTATATCTACCCCTATTATTATTAACTAACAACACTTTCTATAATACTCCCACTTCAAAATACTTGACTCTAATAATCTAATATCATTTATTCAATCATTCCAATCTAGAATCTAACCATAATTTCATCTATAATCCTTCTTAATCGTTACAATAAATCAATATCTAATTAACTTTACTCTCCCATCCTAATAACCTTCTTCAACATTGGTCATTTCCCATAATTTACCTTCACTGGGTGTCAATTCCAAATCCAAAAATAAGAAAAAATTTATGAATAACTAATAATTTATATATATTAACTAAAAGAAAAAGATTTAAATCCCACCAGCTTCTCTAAACCATCTAATCCCTCTATCGAAACTAACTACTACTAATCCTTCATTACTACCACCTCCTAAACCACCTCTAACCCCTCTTTTAATGAATTTCAAACCACTAATAACTGAATTATCATTACTATCAAACTCATCTTCTTCATCATCTTTTAAATCACTAGTGTCAAAATCACTAATTGATAAATTCAAAGTAGCTTCCCTTTCCTTATTCTCCAAGTTCCAGATACGTATACATTTATCAAACCCACCACTAGCCAAGATTTTCCCATCTTCATTAAAACAAAGACTCATAATCCATCCATCATGTGCAAACCCACCGATTGTAGATTTACTTGAATGTGAAGGTTTAGTTAAGGACCCGATATTCTCACCATACTTCACGTCGTACAAGTTAATCGATCCACAGTTCTGGTTATCTCTAGCGACAGCCAAGATCGTCCCACCAGGTGAAAATTTCACGATCCTAGGCACTGAAGATGAGGAATTAGATGAGATGGTTAAATCTGTGGAATGGAATGTGTAGATTTGTTTTAATGTGAGTAATTCATAGATTATCACATCCCCATTAGTATACCCAATTGATAATTTTGTGGTTGTGATATCTATTGATATTGGGAATACACTCTCTTTAGGTACCAATTGATTGAATTTTTCAAATTTTATAAAATTCCCATTCACCAGTGTACTATCAAACGTCATATCATACACTAAAACACCACCATTTATTTGTGTAACAATCACTAAATCTTTAACTGATTCAGGATCCTTATAAAAAATCGGACACCAACTACCTAATTTCAATTCTTTCGGTGTTTCCAAGTCTTTTAAAGTGGATATATCATCGTTCACGAAGTACTGGAACTTCACAGACCCATTGAAACATCCATAACCTATTACAACAACTTTAATATGTGAATCACTCAAGATATTCTCGTAAACGTTCAAGTGATGTATACCACTAGGATCAATGAGTTTGGAAACAACTGTTTCCTTCGGGTTCGTGACTTCATCGGTCTTGTTGTCCCAGAACTTAACGTACCCATCACCACACACAGAGATGGTGTATTTATCGGTGACGGCGACGTCTAAGATATCCAGATCATGCGATTGACCTACGATGTTGGTGGTGATGTATTGTTTCCCCATTAGAGGTTTTTCAAAGTCTTTCGCGGTGATGTGAATTTAATGTACATCAAGATAGTTTTTAAAAGTTTCATGATTTTCAGAGACTTTTTTGTATGGGGATGTAGGTGAGTTATGATCGTTATATGGTTGAGTAATGGGAAGATGGGGGGTTGTGATTTTTTGGTGATTTTTAGAGGTTTGTAAGGGGAGATATGGATTTTTTTACGAATTGGCTGCAAATTTCACTATTTTGAAGAAATATAAGTAAAGTAGTCTTGAACATTTTCGAAATCCTAGGTATATAGACACTTTATCTGTTTATTTCTTAATACTCTTAGTAACTGTTTAAGTACCAGGGGAAGTTTCAAAAGAAGATTTTAAACAAGATAAGTACGCATCTAATACCACAAATACAAAATCCACAGACTTGCAAGTATGGCTTTCAACACTATTCATTCACTTAAATCCCTATTCAAGAAACCGAAAGACCCTCACCACCTTGATTCAACCGCCACCACCACCACCACAACCACCATGAATGACCAAGTGAAAATAAAACTTAAAAAACGGGAGAGATTGTATAATTGGTTCCATAACTTGCCTAAACCGGAACCCAAACCAATCACCACCACTAAAACCTTAGACCCCTTCGCTAGTCACCATACCATTCATCACCCACCATTATACGACGTCTCGAACCAGGATGAAACAATCAGGACTTTGGTAAGTAAGGTTAGAACCAATTTAGAGAATCAATTCGATGGTTTAGGCACCAGTTTTAGAAATCGTCGTGATCTTTCGTTCGATATGGGTGTGCCTCCGGCTATGTTGGGTGTGGATAAAGTTGGAAAGTGGGAGAGGAGCCAGGTTTTCAGGCATACTGCTTCGAAGTATAGTTTGGATCAATTGAGAGTTCGGAGGTCTGTTGTTTTTGATCCTGTTGTTCAAGAAAAGTCTGCTCCTATCGTTGAAAGTCCATTCAGTTCGGAAGGAAATGAAGGAATTAAATTAGATGAAGGGACTGGAGGGAATGAATTATCTGAATTATTTTCACCTGAATCAGATTCACCAGAATCAGATTCACCAGAATTAACTTCACCAGATTATGAATTAGAAAAAATTGAAATTACTCCACCAAATTCATCTGAATTATCAGATTCGATTTCACCTGACGGATCACCAATTTCACCAACTGATTATTTACAAGAACAAATTCATTCAATTACTAAAAAAAGATCAATTTCAGTTTCAAATTTTTCAGAATTTTTTAAAACTGTTGGTACAAAATTTTTACCAAAATCAACTCAATCAATTTTTAGTCCTAATTATAATGAACCAAATTCCAATTCCAATTCAAATTCAAATTCATCAACTTTATTATCTTCATCAAGATCACCACCATCTATTAAAGAAGAAGAACCAATTCAAATTCAAAAATTGAATTTCTTACCAATTAATTCTATTGATGATAAAGAGAATGAAAATCTTGATTTTAAAAATTTTAAACAATTTGATTTCTTTGTGAATGGGAATGGAAATGTTAATGGAAATGGTAATGGGAATAGTAATATTGATGGTGATGAAAATTTAAATTTTTTACAAAAAAATGAATCAAATTTTTATAATTTATTAGAATTTAAAACTTCAAATAATTCAAAATTTTCTTTTGATAAATTTATTATTTCAAATTAATTAGGAATGTTATGATTTGCTAGACCTTCTCTCCTCTCCTCTCCTCTCCTCTCCTCTCCTCTTACCTTTCCCTTCCCCTTTCTCTATCTGCTTCTAGTTTACTTCTACGTCAAAAGTGGTAGTATCAATAAAACCATCAGAAAAAAATCTTCTATAAAGATTAGAGCCACTAACTTCAACTTTAACTAATTTTCTTTTTCTGGACGTCTTAAGCAAATCTTCTAATAATTTTATTTCTTCATAAATAGCATACTGTTATAACAATACATGTTGGGCACACTTAACCAAAGAAGAAAGAGAACAATACAGAAAAACTAAACAAAGATTTTCAGTTTAATGGAAAAGACCTATTAAATAAACACAAAAAGGATGTGTTTCTGGGGGGTTTTTGGGTTTTTGTATAAAGTAAATTTGGGTGTCTAAGACGTTACGTCGAAAGTACAACCTAAACCCTCTCTTGTTTCTCCCTAAAAAAGTGGTGTCCTAAAAAGACGGGAAAAAACTACACAAATTTCATAATCTAATCTCCTGGTTTTATACGGAAGAAAACCCTTTCTAAACCTCCTGAAATTTTGTACTATTTGGTTGGGGGGAGGGAGTGTGTTCTTTTCTATAATCTTTTACATCTACAAAGATACTGATCCAAGAGTATATAGTTTGAAATATAAAGATATATAACATATCACACCCTTAATTACAAACTGTACCACTTCTAATTCATTATACTCTCCTATCTACATCTACAATTTCAAATATATTTATCAAAGTATTTAAAAATTCAGAAATATCATAATATACCATCTAACCTCTTTAATTTTACCTCTATTGCATCTTAAATCAATTTTATATCCACATATACCACCAAATATCCATTCAAGAGAATTCAAGAGAATTCAAGTGCTTGAAAGATCAAATACTTTCACAATCGTAGATAAATATATACCCTTTCATTTACTTGTTATATAATATCAATTACAACCTACAGTTAGAGTCCTCAAATTTCCTTCAAATTCCACCAAATTTCCACAGAACAACTTCATATCCCCTACACACCCCATGTACAACATCCACACACCTCCAACCACCGTTCAAATAACCAAATCAACACCCTGCTTTCTAAATCATTCTTTTGTTTTGGTGATAATTCAACTTGCAGAGATCGTCGCACAAAAAAAACCCCAAGGATGCTGAACTACGATTTCATAAGTACAATCAAAGATCAATCGATCTTTAAGAAATTCGTTCTTTCCAGTACCACATCCACATCCACACCCGATGCGGGAGGAGAGAGCAAGATCGTCGTCAATCAGAACAGAGATATCTTCTACGCGGTAGGAAACATCATAAGATGCTGCAACATCACGTCCGAAACCAAAAACTACCGAATCCTCGATTCGCCATTCGAGAGCTTCGATATTGCCGAGATCTCAACGAACCCATCAGGAACATACATCTACTCCACCGACCATCGCCGCGTGGTTGTCCAAAGCGTTCCTGAGAACTTGAAGTTCCAGGACTCCAGGGTGGTGCCTCGTGAGAATTATAAGTTGAATGGAATCAAGGGCGAGATCAAGAAGATCGTATGGCATACGTTGGTGCATCGTGAGTCCGGGTTGGTGGTGTTGGACCTGGAAGGTGTGAAGGTTTACAATTTCTTGGAGGGGAATGACCCCCAGGTATGTGTGAGGTTACCTGAGGAGGAAGAGTTTACGTCGATGAGTTTTGGATCGGATAAGTACTTGATTGGGAGTATGACGTTGTATTTGACTACCAAGAGTTCGAAGGTGTATGCGATTTACCCCTTGGTGTATAATAATTGTCGGATTTCATCGACTATTCGTGAAGTTGTGTTGGCGAAGAATGAAACTGAAGATATCTTTGATTACGTGTTGGAGAATTTGAAAGATTCTGATGAATTGATTGAATTGGTTCAGAAACAATTGGATATCTTCCTGTACTTGTATGACCAAGTGTGTCAGTCTACATCATCAGAGTATCGGTTTATTAAAGGTGAGAAATATTTTTCTAAAGTAGTGAAATTTATGAGTTCTAGTGAACCAAGTTTACAAGGTCCATTAATTGATTTGGAAATGGGGGAAGTTAAAGATATTGAGAAGGTTGGGGTGAATAAGAATTTATCACTTTTGATGTGTGTGAATGATCGGAAAGATTTGGTTGTGAAATTTTTGTCTCAGTTTAAACCATTGATTATGAAATGGAATACAAATTCAGAGTTAGTTAATGATGTTTATAATTTATTAAATCAAGTGGAAGTGGGAGTGGAAGAGAAGAAAAAGATAGTGGAGAAAAAGGTGGTTACACCTAAAAAGGAAATGAAAAGGATAATGAATAAACAATATCACACACCAGTGAAAGGGTTCGGGTACATCGACGATTCAGATTCAGAATCAGAATTAGAATCAGAATTAGAATCAGAATTAGACCCAGAATTAGAATTAGAAACAAAATCAGAAGAAGCGGAAACCGAAAGTGAAACCACAGACGTATCAATCCCTAGTTTCTGGAGAACTAATTTCATTCAAATCGATGAATTATCAATCGATATCCTTAACGACATCACCGTGTCATCCGATCGGAGGATAGTCACCTCAACCATCAACGACAAGAAGATCTTCATCCATTCCAAGTCCCAAACTATAATCATCACGCCGAACGATTGGATCGAGTTGCTCACGAATTATTTGACTGACGAAGATTATAAATTGGATATCTACAATTCTTACCAGATCGTAAACCATGAGGTAAACTCATGTATCTCCTCGATTAAAGACGATGTCACGTTCACTGGGGATTTCATGATTAGTGTCCCACTGAAGGGTGATGAAGATGGGATGAAATTAGTTCAAATCGATTCACCAAAGGAACTTAAGTTGATAACTTCACAGAAATTTATTGTTGATGAGAAACCATTGGTTAAAGTTAAGAATGATCAAGGTAATGATAATTTAATTGATGAGATTGAAATTTTATTAAAAGATTTAAAATTTTTACAAAGTAAAGGTGTTAATGTTGATTTAAAAAATTCTAAAGATAAATTAATGAGTTTAACTGGTGTTAATGAATTTTCTAATAAATCTTTAAATGAATTGAATCAATATAATGGGATCTTATTAAGGTTAAATTATAGATTGACTAATAGTATTGATATTTTAACTAAACAAATTGAAGTATTGAATATTTCAGGGGAAGAAGAAATTTTGAAAGATGATAAATTTTCAGAATTAATGAATCAAAGATTAAATCGTTTGAAATTAAAACAATCTAAAATTGAAAGTAGATTGAAAGTAGTTCATAAGAAATTAACTAATAACATACAAGATATAAAACTATACAAAAACTTACCAATTTCACAAAATGAAAAGAAATGGTTTGAAGAATTGAATCAAATTACTAATGATGATTTAATTTTTAAAACTTTTAATGATTTATCAAAACAAGTTAAATTAATTAAAGATTCATTTGATTTATCAAATGTTAATCAAAATTATTCTTTAAAAGATATTAAATTTATTAAAAGTATTTTCAGTAAACAAAAAATATCATTAAATAATTTAAAACAAAATGTGGATTCATTAGTTTCACAATTAGATTAAATTAAAATATACTTTTTAAATACTTTTCTAGATACTTAATAAATAGTCGATAATCCTCTTATTCCCAAAATATCCCAGCCATTCATCTAAATCCTTATATCCAAATGATTCTACAACGAATGATCCAACATGTACACCTTTAGGATCTAAATGGAAATCTAAACCGAAATATTCAGTAAAACTAGTAATTGGATCAAGAAGAATTTCATTTTCACCACCAATTATAAACATTTTATTCTCTTTAACTAAAACATTTGATTTCCAATCGAATTTATGTTTATTAGCTTCGATATTTACTATTGGTGAATTATCTAAAGATTCATCTTGATCTACATAAATCTTACCTAATTCTTTCAAATCATCAAATTTCAAGAAATCCGTGTCTTTTAAAGCACTACCGATTTTTTCATCCGCTGTTACATTCATCCATGGTGAGATACTTACCATACCTACAGGTTGTTGTTTAATTGGTGAAAACCTATCGATGTATTGAATCACATTAATCGCTAAATTCCCACCAGCTGATTCACCCATTGGAATTATACTTTTGTAACCTTCACTAACCAATTTATCATACACAAACCCGACTTCATTGAATTGTTTTGGGTAAATAGCACCTTGACAAGTAAGTGTATAATCCACCACTAAGATTGAAAACTCTTTACCTCTAGATTTCAAGACTTGATGGAAATTGGATAAAACATGTAACCCTGGACCAGTGAGGCCACTTGCAAATGCACCTCCATGGATATAGTAGATCACTGGGTAAGATTTATCAAGTTTATTCAACCAGATCGAAGTACATTCATATTCATCAGTGGATTTATCAGCATCAGTGTAGATTTCACCACAATGAGTTAAATCTTTGGCAGCATCAGATTTAGCAAATGTAGTAAATAATGATTTCCCAGTGACGTGTGTGATCTTGATATCGTTCAAGTTACGACCCAGAATCAAGAATTTGGCACCACTTTGGACGAGTGTCCTTTTCAATGAGTTTTTAGATAATTCATGATTGAATACTGTACCACAGGTGTAGTATTGGAAGGTTGTATAGATGAGGATTAATGGCAGCAACACAATCCTTGAAAGTAATGATAAACTGAACATCCTCTGTGATCCTGTGAGTTCCACTTGTTGTTTGTTGTAGTTCTTTACTTGTTGTAGTAGTTGGTTGGTGGTTGGTGATTGGTGATTTGGGGGTGTTTGTGGGTTTATCAGAGATCCTCATGGCTTTGGAATTTTGCAAGGGACACTAAAAAATTAAATGATTGACACATTTTGATAATTTAATTGGTTTAAGAGGTCAATCGTTAGGAGTTACAGGAGTTAAAGGAGGAGTTGAAGGGAGGGGACTTCGAAGGAGGGTATTTGGATGGGATGGGATGGGATGAAAGAAGAAGGGATGACAGAAATACTCTCGAAGAGTAGAGGTTTTATAGAAGATTAAAGCCATTTGAAAATCCCATTAAAGAAATAAAGAATTAAAGAATTATATCGGAGTTGATTAGAGAAGGATTATGGTGCCATTTGACACACTTGACTGGGGTTATTTTTGGGTAGTGACATTTTGGGTGAATTATGTCCCAATGATTGTGTACTCACTCCTACTCTACTCTACTCTACTCTACTCTACTCTACTCTACTCTACTCTACTCTACTCTACTCTACTCTACTCTACTCTACTCTACTCTACTCAATATAAGTAGAGGTCAAGGAAGACTATAAATACATTACTCTACAAACTTTTCACCTTTAAATTTCAGCACTTTTAATACCAACCCATCATAATATCTACCATTAACCCTATTAATTAAATCATCATCAACGATTGATTTAAATTTAACAGTTAAAACTTTAGATTTAGTGAAAAACTGAATTTTTAAAATACTTTTACCTTGACGTTCGAATTCTTCTGATATATCCAATTCTATATCTTGTTTTAACGATTCATTCAACTCTTCCAGTCTAAACATATTCTCAATAACTATTATTTTCCCAAATATCTTTGCCCTTGCTGTATCCTTTTGATTTTTAAAATCTGCTGGCTCAATAGATACTTTCGCCCCCTTGATTTCTGTCTGATCCAACATTTGAATAGACAATTCCACTGAAGATTCATTTTCGAAAACTATTAATGATTCATTTTTAAAAGTGCCATTATCATCATAATACAATTTCACCAACTCTTCATCATTCTTATCTTTCTTGAACGCCCCATACTTCCTAAACACGTCTTTGATTTCTTCAAGACTAATTTCAGGTAGATTACTTATGAAAATCCCAGTATTGATTTGTTTAAATTGATTAATTGAATTTTTAATCTCTTCAAGTTTCTCCCTTTTCAACCTTTTAATCTCTATTTTATTCGCTTCTTCTTCCATTTCCAACTCATCCAACACATGTTTCCCGATTTTAATCCATTTATCAACTATAAAACTGTATTGATAGTCTTCTTTATCATCACTATCTTCATCATTATGGAAAACCCATTGTTTCTTCTCATTATCAAATGAAATCCTCTCATCTAATCCTTTAATAACCAGTGGATCCTTTAAATACTCTGACGGCGGCGGTGGCCTCTCCGGAAACCCCATCACCTCTCTCTTTCAAAAAACACAAAAGGAATTCCAAGTTCTGGTGATACCTTTAAAACCTTTCAGTTACACAAAATAATTTGCGAAATCGGTTTACAATGTTCAAAAGATTCATTCCAATTACAAGAGCCATCAGATCGTACTCTTTCAAACCAGAGTATACACCATCCCCTCCTAAACTTCCAAAACACGAGCAAGAAGAATTCGAAAGATTACAAAGAATAGCTAATTCCCAATCTGCCATCGATGATTACAACGCTAAAATCTCAGGGAATGGGATAACTAGTTATTCTAACGACGTGAACACGGCCCCACCGGACTTGAAGACTGATATTGGTGGGTTCTCCACTAGTTACTTGAAGATCCAGCCGGAATTCGAGGGGGATGTTAATCCTGTCACTGGTGAGAAGGGTGGACCTAAACAAGACCCTTTGAGACATAATGATTGGTCTTTTAATGGTAGAGTTACTGATTTCTAATCTGGTGAGCGAAACTGGCCGAGAGCTTTTATCTCTTGTAGTATATCAGTGGATCAGTATCGTGATCAGTGTATCAGTATCAATCAGAGGTTGGAGTTAGAGAAGTTAGGTTTATATGGTAAATAGAAATAAAAATTGAGAAATCTCATCTTATGGATTTTGATCCACTTTCTTTATTCACTCCAAGAGAACCTGGACCTGAACTCGGACCTGAAGAACCCGAAGGGTTCATAGTCCAACAAGAAGTAGAACAAGTAGAACAAGCACTGGTGGCGGAAGAAGCACTGGTGGAGGAAGAAACCGATAGTGACCATTTAATCCCCATTGATGTCCTCGATTTACCAATCTTGAAACTAAACCCACCATTCCCAGTCTTATTCACGATTTTAAAACTTCTATCACTTAATGAATTATGGAATTTCCAACATGATACACAAGCGAATGAAGATACCAATGTACTACCACTGGACGTATTCCAAGATAAGAAAATCGATGAATTTATAGTTGTTGATAGTTTACCTTGGTTTTGTGAATTTTGTCCACGATTCAATACACTTTTAAAATTATCGTATTTACCATCCTTAACAACGTCCTTGAAATCTTCACCCACATATAATGATTGGCTCACACGGATAATCTCCAATGACTTATCATGGTTAAACTTGGAAGAAAGGGAGATAATCCAGAAAGAGTGTAGTCTTCGAATATCTGAAAATTGTGGTAGAACAGCTCAACCTGAATTAATTCGTAAAATCAAATTATTTGGCATGGAAGAGAAAATCGGTAAACAATATATACAAGTTAGAGAACCAGCATTAACCAGCGACAACCTCGGTTTGAAAACATGGGGGTCATCATTAATTTTAAGTCAAAAATTATTAGATTATAAAATCGAGGAACCTATCCTTGAATTAGGTGCTGGTACTGGAGTTGTAGGGATAATCTTATGTTGTTTATATAAACAAGTATATTTAACAGATTTAAAACCTATAGTGGAGAATTTACGTGGTAATATTGAAGTTAATGATGTTAATAAACCAGTAATTGATGAATTAGATTGGAATAATCCAACACAATTTATGGGGAAATATCCAATAAATTTCAAAACTATTATTTTAAGTGATCCAATATATTCACCTGATCATCCAAAATTAATTTTCAATGTCTTGAATCATTTAGTTCAACCTGACACTGAAATTATTATACAAATTCCATTAAGGAGGAATTATGAAGATATAAGAGATACTTTATGGGATCTTTTACTTACGAAATACACTGAAATATCCAGTGAAATCGAGTCAGGACCAGATGAATTCGGTGACACCACATACTGTTTCAAGAGATTTAAACTTTCAACTTAAACTTAAACTTAAACTTAAACTTAAACTTAAACTTAAACAATAAATTATTTTCTATATCTAATCTATATATACTCTTTCAACAATTTAATTCTATCAGTGGCTTGTTTCAAGAAATCATCATCTTTACAGACAGCAAATCTAATACAATTTTCCAAACCATTACCAACTCTAAAATCTGGGTGAAGGAATTCAGTTGGTGGGATCCCAACAATACCAAATTCATTAATTAACCAATACGCTAATTTGAAATCCCTAGTTTTACCTTGGAATGATTCAGGGAACTTGTAAGTTTCTGGAATCTTAACTTTAGCTAAATTAACTAATAAAAAATATCCACCATCTGCGTGAGTGTAAGGTAAACCCAATTCATTAAACACAGATGTAAAAATCTCATATTTCTTCTCATATTGATCTCTAGTGAGTTCAAAATAGTTGTTTGTTTTAGAATAATCAAATGCTTCACTTACTGCTTGTTGTAATGGAGCTGGTGTAGAGAAACAAATTCTTGTATGAGCAGCAATCACATACTTGATTAAATCTGAAGGTCCTACAACCCATCCGATTCTCCAACCAGTGGCAGCAAAGGATTTCCCAGCAGACCCAACCGTTAAAACCCTTTCTTTTAAACCTTGTAATGGTAAAGTTGCAAATCTTGGGAATTTATCTTGGAAATACAAGTTTTCATAAACTTCATCACTTAAAATGATTAAATTATGTTTTATCGCTAATTCACCAATCTTAGTTAATTCTTCAGTATTGAAAATTTTACCAATTGGATTATGAGGAGTATTAACAACTATAATCTTTGTTTTATCAGTGATTATACTTTCCAATTGTTCAAAATTAACAGTCCAATCATCACCAGTAACGTTTTCAGTATCGAATTTTTTAGGGAATTCTAATTCAGCGTATTTAACTTTTGCACCAGTCATTTCAATATTTGGGATATATTGATCGAAAAATGGTTGGAATACAATAGCTTCATCACCAGGGGTTAAAAATCCGAAAAATGCAGATAACATGCCCTCGTTGGCACCGGTAGTGATAGCGATTTGATCAGTTTGAATATCATAACCATAATCTTTAGAATACTTCTCCTTTAAACTCTTGAGTAAATTTGGGTTCCCCTTAGCAGGAGCGTATTGATTGAATTGAGGTTTCGTAACAACATTAGTAACTGAATCAACAGCGAAATCTGGTGGATTATAAGAAAAAAACCCTTGTCCCAAGTTATAAATTGGTCTATCTGGAGTTTTGGCGGATGCTTCAGCGGCAGCTTCATTGATTAAACTCCAAATATCCTTCTCACCTTCATTTTGATGGAAATACGGGTTATGTAAGCTTGAAGCGGTTGGTTTTTTGATTGTTTCTTGAACTGTTTCTTTAACTGTTTCTTTAATTGTACTCATTGATCTTCCTAGTCTCTTCCAATTCATAAACTTGTGGTGAAAAAAAGCAGAATTTTTTTTTACAGAAATGTGGCCCACTGTAATTGTTGTAATTTGGAGAGTTTCGCATCCACAGAATTTTATCCCCAAAAGTCACGTGAACGGGATATTATCACCAAAGTTAACACAGTTAACACAGTTAACACACAGTTAACACAGTTAACACACAGTTAACACACAGTTTAACACACAGTTTAACACTACTTTTAGGTAGTGTGGTATTGGGATAGTGGTAGTAGGAGAAAGAAAAGAAAAGAATACATTAATGACGACACCAATCACGACCTTTACTAATTTGAATATTACATATCCCAGTCTCTAATTTATAATTAATTAAACCAGCAATAACTATACCAAAACTATCACTCATTCCAACACTACCCATATTGAATTCTCTCATACTTTTAGTGGATTCCTCACTAACTGATACAAAAGTATTAACGTATGAAAACCCACCTAATAAACCCTCATAAAATATCACAACCATTAATATCCATACATTTGGGAATGGTTTAAAATAAATTGATTGAATTAGGAGAATTATAACATTTATGAATTGTAGGATACTTAATAAATACAAGTTCTTATACCGTATCCCGAAATTAATTGATGATCTTGATATGAAAACTCCTAATTGGTATAAAAACCCATATACTACATAAATATCTCTATAAGTTTTAAATAACCATTTCGGGAGGGTGGATAATGGGAATAATAAAGTTGGTGATATTCCTTGATTTATCACGTATTCGGAGATATAAACTGTACATAATGGGATCATATAAGGTTTTATAAGTGGTGTTAATTGATTTAATGTTTTGAAGAAATGTGATTTTATAGTAGTAGTTATTGAGTTTGTTTCTTCATCCATTTCAAAATCCTCTTCTTCTTCACCTCCTTGGACATTGATTTCTTCATCACCTATTTCTTCATCACCTATTTCTTCATCACCTTCAATTATTTCTTGATATTGTAAAGTGGTTAAATTAGGTAAAGGAGGTAAAACCAAATAAAATAAATAAACAAATCCTAAAGGGATAATTGAAAATACTAATAATGTAATAGTGGTAGATAACCGTAAAACATTAGTCATAATCATAAATATAAAACTACCAGCAATTCCAGCAATTCCAGTACCTGTTGAAAATCCACCAATTGAACCATTAAAATAATGAGTTAATTGTAAAAAAGTTAATTCACCTAATCCTGAACTTAAAGAAGCCAAACAAATGCCCAAGATTTTTAAAAATAAATTATTAGAACTTAAACTAATTAATAACATACCAAAAGTTGATAATATAACTAATAACCAAATTCTTTTATTATAAGGTATTAAATGAATGAAAAAGGGTGAAAATAATTTTATTGTAAAAGCTGGTAAAATATCAGCCAATAAGACCAATGCCTTTGGTTGATGGCCTACTAGATCTATGGCAGCAGATAAGATCACCACATATAAGATATTATTTAAAAGTCCAAACCCTAAGAATGAAATGAATATACCGTTCATTAGAGCATTTAACGCGAGTTTTTCAATAACATGTTATGAAAGGTATCTTTACAACAGAAGGTATGATGTTTTAAGGTAATCAGTGCTACTTGTAAAAGTGCTACTTGTAAAAGTGTTCCTTGTAAAAGTGCTACTTGTAAAAGTGTTACTTGTAAAAGTGTAGAAATTTGTATAGAAATTTGTATAGAAGTTTCCGTCAATGTCTTCGGAGTTTTTTCATTACCGGATTAATTATGTTAAAGGGGGAATTGAGTTCAAAATGGAGACTATGAAGACTCAATATACTCTCTTTTACTCCCTTAATGAGTTATTGACTTTCTATTTTTGATTTGCACGTGGATCAAGATAATACCATCAATACCATCTATTCCATCTATTATCACTTAAAACACATCTCAAGACTTATATAATATATTGACTTTTGCTTTTTCTTTTTTACCATTTCCAAGGTGTCCCACCAATACCCAGTACCCACCAGTACCCACCAGTACCAGTACCAGTATCATCATCACTTTGTCTCTAAAGCCAATGGGATTTTTCCGTCATTTTCCTCTTACACTACTTGACTCATTTCTGTTGGAAAAAATTAACCACAAAAGGTTTTTCCATCAAACAACAGAACAGTATTAACAAGATGACCAACACTCCTATTCCAGAAGAATACGTCGACACTAGGATCTTAAACTATTCACCATTGATTTCACCATCTTTATTAACTCATGAAATTAGTGCATCTAAGAAATCTTTAGAAGTAGTTATTAAAGGTAGAATTCAATCTTCAGAAATTTTAAAAGGTAAAAGTGATAGATGTATGGTTATAGTTGGTCCATGTTCTATCCATGACACTGATGCTGCTTTAGAATATGCCGGTAGATTAAAAAAATTATCATTAGAATTAGAAGATGATTTATTAATTATTATGAGAGCTTACTTGGAGAAACCAAGAACTACAGTTGGTTGGAAAGGTTTAATTAATGATCCAAACGTTGATAATACTTTCGACATCAATAAAGGTTTAAGATTATCAAGACAATTATATTCAGATTTAACTGGGAAAGCTGAATTACCTATTGGTTCGGAAATGTTGGATACTATTTCACCTCAATATTTTGGTGATTTATTAAGTTTTGGTGCTATTGGTGCAAGAACAACTGAATCTCAATTACATAGAGAATTAGCTTCAGGATTATCATTCCCAATTGGGTTTAAAAATGGTACTGATGGTGGATTAGCTGTTGCTTTAGATGCTGTTCAAGCTTCATCAAAAGGTCATCATTTTATGGGTGTTACTAAAGATGGTATGGCAGCTATTACTACCACTAAAGGTAATGATAATTGTTTCATTATTTTAAGAGGTGGTAAAAAAATAACTAATTATGATGCAGAATCTGTTAAATCTGCTAAAGAAGCTATTTCAAAATCATCAGATCCATCAATTAAATTAATGGTTGATTGTTCTCATGATAATTCCCAAAAAGATTATAGAAATCAACCAAAAGTTTTGGATTCAGTAGTTGAACAAATTTCAAATGGTGAAAATTCAATTATTGGTGTTATGATTGAATCTCATATTAATGAAGGTAAACAAAGTATGCCAGCTGCTAATGCTGATAAATCATCTTTAAAATATGGTGTTTCAATCACTGATGGATGTGTTGGTTGGGATACCACCGTTGAAATGTTAACTAAGTTAAGTAAAGCAGTTCAAGCAAGAAGAAAATTAAATGCTACTAAAGCTTAAGCTTAAGCTTAAGTCTTTTAATCCCTACACTAAACTAAACTAAACTAAACTAAATTAAAATAAAAAAACTTGAATGTATAAAAAAAAGGTGATATTTATTTATTATATGTGTATAAACCGTACTATTCTATCTATATATCTATATATCTATATATCTCTATTTAAACCCATGGCAACAATGATTTAATCTCTTGATTTGATAATTCTGAACCATTTTCCATATGAGATAAAAATTCAGCCAATAAAGGATTACTCTCCCCATACTTATGTTGTTGATTATATGGATTCCTACCAAGTTTCTTACCCATTAAAGGATTTTTAATACCGTACCAATCCTTTTCAAAAAACTTAACAGCGTATAAATACTCACATTCATCAAGATCCTTAAAATACTCCACCTGTTTGGTTTTCGGGGTAGGAGAGTTACCTACATACGATACATTCTTGATCCCCAACGCATCAAAATGGTTCACTAGGAACCTACCACGTTTAAATTCGAACCCAACAACAGTGATTTTGTCAGGGTAAGTTTGGTAAAGTTCGTAGAATCTACATACCAGGAACAAAACGTTTTCGAATGAGTCCCTTGCGTATACTTCCGTCACCACTTTGGTCGTATCGAATGAAGGATCGAGGGTCTTGAGGAGGTGGAAGTATGATTCGGATTCACTGAGTGATGATTCTTTCTTGGTTTTACCTCCTGATATCACTATGACTGCGTCTTCATCGTTCGAAGCAATATTCATACTCTTGATGATATGATCTTTCATTGAGAGATGGTCTTCGCCTTCGATTTGGAAGGGGGCCAAGTACCATTCATCTCGATGGTCACCTTTTGTGGCACCGCCTTTCCAAATCCCATGACATGGGAGTATCACCATATGTTTCATAGTCGCAGATAATTTCTACCAGAGAGTACAAAGAGAGTACAAAGAGAGTACAAAGAGAGTCAATATCTAAACGTTTGTACAATTTCCTATATATATATATATACCTTTCTTTTTATGTGTCACATCAAATGGGCCTTCATGTATAAGTAACAATTAACTAGGGCATTCCAATGACAGAACGCAGCAATGACTACGAAAACATGAAAGATTTGATGAGAATGGCCCCAAATATCGAAAAACCCTTCAATGTCTTCTTCACTATGTGACCACCGTTCAGGGATCCTCATGGCGTATAACATCGCCCCCAAAATGTAGAAAAACCCTTCTAATAGTAACCATCCGACAGATGCTCTCTCCATAGTAACCAACCATCCGAATTTATTCGTTGATACCATAATTGGTAATGTTCCTGATAATCCAAACAATACAAACATAGTAGACCTAATTGGTCTGTACTTGGATGATGAAAATTTCGGGTCCAAGGTGAAAAATGTACATAATGAACCTAACACCAAGAACACCATAACGAACCCAATTTTATAAGTTATCTCATCATAAAAGGCGAATAAAATAATGGATATAAGGGAACATGTAATCAATATAATTATCCCGAAATAATCCAATTGGTTCCCGAACTTGGAAACACTATGTGAATGGGATTTGAGACAGTGGAACACAGATGACATGAACAAACAACAAGTTGCAGCCACGCCAAATTGGAAAAAATTAAGTCTGGCCCATGTTTCCACCCCATCTAAAACTCTCGAGGTGTAGTACCCCACACCCACAAGGATTGAAATGGAAGGTACTAGATGACTATAGATGTTCCCTGTTTCATTATGGATATAGAATAACGATTGGAAACTGGTGTGGTACGAGTTGGTCTCCTTGACGTACCCAGATTTGATGAAATGATTGTCCTGTTGCCACTCGTCGAGCTCATGGAAGTAACTTAGTCTCCTAGCCATACTATCTGTCTTGGATTCCTTGATCGGTTCAACTATAGTGACTTGCTTGCGTCTCTTGATCATTTACCCAACAGATTTCGATTTACGCAGCTGCTGCAAAAAAAAGAGATCCCACAGAGAGAGAGAGAGAGAGTTTGTACGATTCATCGGAATTGTGAAATTTTTTTTCAGTATTAAGTGTAAATGTAAGTGTGCAGTCTATTTAAAGGATGCTGGGATATTGGAACATATTTCAGCGTACAACTTCAATTTCTCATCGATATTCACGTGGAACCTTCTCTTACGTGTGTTTATGGATTTATTAAATATATCACCAGTGTAAAATACTTTCCATGGGCCTACTAAGACTGAACCAATTGATCTTTCAAAATACCATTTATTAACTGGATTATTATTCCTTGATCTCCAGATCAACTCACTTGGGTTGGATTGGATAACTAATTTGAATATCACGTCTGCGAGACCTGGTAAACCTTGGTTTTTTTTGGCTATAGCGAATTTATCCAAGTAAGTTACTTCTTTGTCTTGGAATTGTTCTTGTGTGATTATTGCTCCGCCGTCATAATCTCCAATGATTATAATCGTGGATATAGTGTCGTTGATTCTTTTTTTGTAGGTTTCAATATCTAATTCTCTACCGAATGAATCATCAATTAAAGCAAATAATTTAGTTTCATCAATTAATTTATCGTCCACTAAATTCTGGAATGTGAAAGGTTTATCGTAATTAGATTCATCGAATACTTCCACCTTGATACCCTTTTTCAAAATTGAAGTGGATAAGGTTGGTGTTCTTTCAAATGACAGTGGTAATGAGGATGAAATTATTGGTCTATCAGTTAAAACATTATATATAATGGGGTTCAATTGATCGTTATTTATTGATGTGATATATGGAGTCGTTATTATCGCTGTGGATTCATCGTTCCCTGTTATATCATTAATTAAGGTCAAGACTTTATTAACTAGATGTAAATTATTAAGATGGAAATCACGTTTATGAGGTTCTAAAAATCCAATAAATAATTCCAGTATAACGTCTGAATATTCTTGTGATAAATTTATGAAAACGTGACTAGTTTGGTTTCTTTCAATAGATGGGATCCCACCATTTTCATCAATAATAACGATTTTCTCAATAGATAATGATTTATTAGATAACAATGAATCACATAAACATTGTAAGATTTCATTCGAATTACTGAAAAACTGGTTGGATGTTTCGAATTCAGTGACGATCGGCTGGATTATGGGCACGAAGTTCTGGTACATTGGGACCAAGACCTGCGATAAACTAACGTCGAGTCCATCCGGTTTCATCTTGAAAATATTCCTCATAAGTCTCGGCTGGATGTCTTTAAGGTTTTTCAAGATCCTGTTCCCCTCGTTGATTGATAGCGACTCATTGTTCTTGAAGTGGATGTTGTCACGTAACCCTATCTCAGCTAGGAAGTTATAGTCCATAATGATTATCGGGCTGATTCCTAAGCTGATTAATCTTTTGAAAGTCTCTTGGATTCCTACCCAATACTTCGGTTTAATCGATTGGTATTTCAATTTGAAGATGGCGATTCTTAAAGGGATCTTCGATCGAGTTATGATCTTGTCGAACCCTTGATTAGTTGGGGTTGGACTGAAATTCAAGAATTTATTAGTTATTGAAATTCGTTGATTTTCAAAATCATCAGAAAATTGGTTTTGATATTTATTCAAGTAATTCCTCGTTTCTCTCTTTGTGGCAGTGGATTTTAGAATGGAAAGGATCAAGTTGCGCTTGGATGACGTGCTCTGTTTATGTGCTTCGAGATTGGAGATCAAGTGTTTGGATAAGTTGAGTTTACTGCCCATTTGACTCACCCGCGATAAATTTACTGCCCCAGGATCTGCCTGAAAATCTGAAAATCTCATCTGGTGATACTACAAGAGCTAAACAGAGCTAAACAGAACTAAACAGAGAGAGTACAATAATTATATCTATTCCATATCCTCATCCAGGTTCTGGTCCTCTATATCTTCATCCTCAGGTGTGATGGTATCGTGGATTTCCCGTAACTTATTCATTACACCTAACATAAACGGTCTAATTTCATTGATTTCAATCAACGATAACCCAGTCAACGCAATATTACTCTCGTTCAACTCCCCGAACCCCTTCTTGATCTTCACCAACCGGATCTCCCTCAAATCCTGGATTATAGACCTCAACTGATGTGATGGATCAACTAAATCGTCCGCTGCCTTATCCAATAATACTTTACTCACTTCAATCCAATTCCAATCCAAATCACTGAACTTCGCTGGGTGACGAACCTCCTCGTCGTACTTATCTTTCAAGAATTGGTATGTGAGCCAAGGTGGGGCGACGATATTGCATTTACCTTGAGCTTTGAGGATGATGGCAACCCATAAAGGTACTTTCTCCCTACGTAAGGCTCTCAAGTTCGGGATCTTGGTGCCTAGTAGTTGGATCGACTTCATTGAGTAACGTGGGAGGATCTGGATGTATTCGTTTTCCGCCATGAAGTTGACTTCGGAAGGCATTAAATTTTGTTTTAAATGTGATGGAATCAGCATCTCAAGTGTTTTTTTAGTTCGTTCTTTATTTCTTGTCTATTAATGTATCCTTGACTTCTTCTTATGACTTGTTGTCTCTTATTATGTCTTCTTATATCCTGAACGGTCTTCTATAACCTTTACCTTTTTATATGGCTAAATCACTAAATCTAAAATATATTCACCTAGAGTTTCGACGCGCATATATATAAACCCTATAAACCCTAACCATACAAAGACTAATCCCTAGTTAACCAGATCAAAGTATCGAGAAACTCGTCATTGTCATTGTCATTGTACCGTTGACATGAGTTGATGACTCCATAACATTGTAAGATATTACTATACAATTTCCCATTCTTATACAGTTTTAAAAAAATTTTATCATCGTTATTATACCATTTCTTATTACTATCAATTACAATTTTTTTAAAACTATTTAATAATAAATGTTCCATATTTATACCTGATTTTAAAAATAGGATGTTTTCATTCAATGAAATGAAACAATTGATTAAGAAATAGAATATCTTGTTACGGAAATATAACCACAATTGATTAATTTTCAACCAATAATTTTTATTTTCATCATCCGTTAAACTTTGGAATTTATAATCTCGATGGAATAAGATTACAACTTTATTGAAAAACCCTATTAGATCTTTTAAAATTTCTCTGGATTTCAAATCATTAGAATCTTCATCTTCAAGTACTAATTTAACAGTATAATTATTTCGTATATAATTCGAGATATCTTCTTGTGTCATGATTAATTGCGGTGCTCTATACCCATTCATCAATTTCTTTTGTTGGCTTGATAAGATCACTGGTTTTATTAATGATAATAAATTATTCCAAAATTTCTCTCCATTATCTTCATTGTGATTATAATTTAGATAATTTAAACTACTATTGTTACCTCCAATATTATTAAAAGTATTAATAGTATTGATATTATTACTGTTTCCATTAATACTATTATTATTACTATTATTACTATGATGATCAATTGTAGTTGGACTATTAGGTGATTTCAGTGCTAAAAATTGATCCATTGGCATAAATAATTTCCTATAATTATTATCTGGTTCTTCATTATCATCTTCCAAAGCATTACTTGGATCAGTGAATCTGAAAACTTTGACAATATTAGCATCCAGGATTTTAGAATTAGAATTATTAGAAGATAATGTAACTGTGATTCTTTGTGGTGGTGTATCTTCATCTATATTATTACTTGCACCATTCAGATTTCTATGGAATAAATTATGGAATGTAGTGGACACGGGGGAATTCACTGATGTTTTCCTTGGTTCAAGATCTGTTTGAACAGTTAGATCCTTTTTAGGTTTCCTTACCAATCTGAATACATTCGATGGTTTTTTCTCCAATGATAGCCTTGAATTGGTTCCATTCCCACCACTGTTCCCACCACCAATACTTCCATCGCCATTACCATTACCATTACTATTACCATTACTGTTATCATCTTTATCAGTTTCATAGTTATTATCATCAAAGTTAATAGTAGTATTAGATCTATTTCTAGTGAATAATCTAGTCAAAGGATTTTTCGTACTAATTGAACCATTTGAAGTTGTAGTGCTTATCGATGTGTTAGTATTATATTTCTTCAATGTATTGAATCCAACACTTGACACTTGAGATAGTGAATGAACTCTTTTGGTTATAATTGTTTCTTCATCTGACATTTTGTGTTGCGATTGGGAACTTTTTCCCCTGTTGCACTTTTATCATCAGAATTCCATTGGCACCACTCAGTTCAACAGGTTATAATGAGATAAATGGTTACTGAAAAGTGCATATACATTATTATTATTATTATTATTATTATTATATAAAAGATGATATAATTAAGTTTTAAAATTCTGTTAAATTCTATACTATTTTTTAATATTGATAGTGACACCCGTGCACCAGAAACACCCGTGCACCACGACATTAACAAAATGTCGCAATGTCATAAATGTCGCTTTATGTCCGGGTGTCGCGTGATGTCGCGTGATGTCGCGCGTTTCCCCTTTTGGGACGAAATGAAAACAAAAATAAACAGAAGGGAAAAATTCATTAATCTCAAAAGTTTTAAAACACAACTTATCAAATAGTTCAATTAGATTACTCAACAGGTCTGATGAGCAACCCATTCGACGATCGGTTTGGTAATGCGCCAGAATACCCCAATGCAGCATTCACAAATCATAATTCACCAAGAAGGTACAAGACAGAAATAAATGATGATGATGAAGATAATGAATTTATGGCATTCCCACAATCCAATTCACCGATTCAAAGGTCTCCAGATATCTTCACTAGAAGCAGGATCGGTGGGAACTTAGGGAGAGGTGGACTTGGGAATACTCCGAATTTAACTCATGATAATAATATTGGTGGTAATGGAGTTACTAAAAGAGCTCAATATACTTCAAGAGAATCACCAAAACGTGAAAAACAAACTGGTGTTTCTATAAGTGATGAGTTTGATGATGATGCTGGCCATGGGTTCGGTAATGCTCAATTGAATGGTCAATTGAATGGTCAATTGAATGGTCAAGATGATGATAATGAATCAATTAATTTGACTGGATCTCCAAAATCAAGATCACAATTCGGTAGGTCTGCGGCAAGTAATAGAAGTGAACGATTTTTGGCACCTCCACAACCAATCTTTTCACCTGAAACTTACGCTGAAGCTAACTACGAAGATGAAAGACAACAACAAACACAACAAACACAACAACAAGAAGTAAGACAAGGCTCAGATGAAAGTGATAATAGTACTATTCGTGATGAATATGATTATGAATCGTATCAAAAACAACAAGAGTATGAATCCAGGTCCTTATACTCGGACTCCACCGCATACCACTCAGCACCAGATTCTGAAGGTCATAGTTCAGGTTCAGGATCTGGATCTGGATCTGGATCTGGATCTGGACATACTGAAAGTGAATATTTTGGAGCATCAATTGATTCTAATATGATGCATAATATTAAAAATGGATTCCACCCCCAATACAATAAAGAAAAAGTAGTAACTAAACGTAAAGTTAAATTGGTTGATGGTCAATCAGGGAATTTAGTCTTGGATAATATTATTCCTGATGATTTAAGTAAAGTTTTAACTAGGACAGAATCAAGATTTGGTGAATTTACAAATATGACTTATACTGCATGTACCTCTGAACCTGATGATTTTGTTAAAGAAGGATTTTCATTAAGGGCCAAGAAATACGGTAGAGATACTGAATTGGTTATTTGTATTACGATGTATAATGAAGATGAATATGCATTTGCAAGAACAATGCATGCAGTCATGAAAAATATTGCACATTTATGTTCAAGAAGGAAATCATCAACTTGGGGTAAAGAAAGTTGGAAAAAAG
The DNA here is from genome assembly GCA_030571035.1 of Yamadazyma buinensis. Lineage (NCBI taxonomy): Eukaryota > Fungi > Ascomycota > Pichiomycetes > Serinales > Debaryomycetaceae > Yamadazyma > Yamadazyma buinensis. The sequence continues at coordinate 28,344 of JAJLWZ010000054.1, forward strand.
TTCAAGTTATTATTGTTGCCGATGGTAGAAATAAAGTGAATGAATCAGTTTTGGAATTATTAACTGCCACAGGTTGTTATCAAGATAATTTAGCTAGACCATATGTTAATAATAAAAAAGTTAATGCACATATTTTTGAATATACTACACAAATTTCAATTGATGAAAATTTAAAATTTAAAGGTGATGAAAAATCTTTAGCTCCAGTTCAAGTTTTATTTTGTTTGAAAGAAAGGAATCAAAAGAAAATTAATAGTCATAGATGGTTATTCAATGCATTTTGTCCAATCTTAGATCCAAATGTGGTTATATTATTAGATGTTGGTACTAAACCTGATAATCACGCAATTTATAATTTATGGAAAGCATTCGATAGAGATTCTAATGTTGCTGGTGCAGCTGGTGAAATTAAAGCTATGAAGGGTAAAGGTTGGATCAATTTATCTAATCCCTTAGTAGCCTCCCAGAATTTCGAATATAAAATGTCGAATATCTTGGATAAACCATTGGAATCATTATTTGGTTATATATCAGTTTTACCTGGTGCATTATCAGCTTATAGATATATCGCCTTAACTAATCATGAAGATGGTACAGGTCCATTAGCTTCATATTTTAAAGGTGAAGATTTATTAAATACTTCTAAAACTCATTCTAATACAAAGACAAATTTTTTTGAAGCAAATATGTATTTAGCTGAAGATAGAATCTTGTGTTGGGAATTAATCGCTAAGAAGAAAGCTAATTGGGTTTTAAAATTCGTTAAGGCAGCTACAGCTGAGACTGATGTTCCTGAAACTGTACCGGAATTCTTGTCACAGAGAAGAAGATGGATTAATGGTGCATTCTTCGCTGCGTTATATTCATTGAGTAAGTTTAAACAAGTTTGGTATACGGATCATTCAGTTACTAGGAAGTTCTGGTTACATGTGGAATTCATTTACCAAGCTATTACTTTATTATTTTCATTTTTTTCATTAAGTAATTTTTACTTAACTTTTTATTTCTTGACTGGTTCATTGGTAGAATTAGTTAAACATAATGGAGGATTTTGGATTTTCACAATTTTTAATTATCTTTGTATCGGTGTTTTAACTTCATTATTTATTGTATCAATAGGTAATAGACCTCAAGGTTCCAAGACAATCTTTAAGACATTAATGATTTTATTAACTGTTTGTGCATTATATGCATTAATAGTTGGTATATTTTTCGTTGTTCAAACAATAAAAGAATTTGGAACTGGTAGTTCATCGAATTATGTATTCATTAGTGTTGTTATTTCATTATTATCAACTTATGGATTATACACAGTTTGTTCACTTTTATATATGGATCCATGGCACATGATTACTTGTTCAGCTCAATATTTCTTAATGGTTCCATCATATACATGTACATTACAAATTTTTGCCTTCTGTAACACGCATGATGTTACATGGGGGACCAAGGGGGATAATAATCCTAAAGAAGACGTAAGTAACCAATATATCATTGAAAAAGATTCTAAAGGTGAAGAATTTGCTTTGGTTTCAGATGTCAATATCAACGAGATCTATTTAGAGACCTTATACAATATCCGGGCCAAGAGATCCAGCAAGAAAGTGATTTCTGCAAACTCAGGACCAACTGTTTTAGATGGTGAAGACTACGCTAAGGATGTCAGAACAAAAGTCGTTTTGACTTGGATGTTAGCTAATTTAATCTTTGTGATGACCATGTTACAAGTTTACGAGGCTGGTGAAACGAAGAAGAACTTTTATTTGGCGTTTATCTTGTGGACAGTGGCTATATTGGCTCTTTTCAGAGCAGCTGGGTCTATAGGGTACTTGTTACAAGGTTGTGCTAGATTTTTCGTTGAGTCCAGGAGTAAATGGCAACATAAGAGAGAAGGTTATAATGCTCCTAATTCCAATCCTTTGAATTGATCCCCTCCAATACCTCCTCAATACCTCTTCAATACCCCTAACTTATAGTAAGTACAATGAATAAATTTTTATGTTTACATTTCCCACTCTTTCAGACTCTTTCAGTCTCCAGTAGTTAAAGGTTATATAGTGAGATTTTGAAAAAATCTCATCGTCAGAAAAGATCTCAAAAGATCATAATAAAATGGTATCATTAGACAGAAAAAGAAAGGCCAGCCCACCTGCCAACGGCACCGCCAAACGTACCAAGAGTACCAGCTCCACGGTCTTGCACTCGTACTCGAGGTTGCCGGACATCAACACCATTGGCTCCGCCAAAACCATCCCACTTGATGTTTTCTGTTGGGGTACTGGATCGATGTGTGAATTGGGACTTGGACCTAGCGCTAAAAGCAAGGAGGTCAAGAGACCTAGGTTGAACCCGTTCTTGAGTAAGGATGCGTTGGGTGCCGGTGAAGCGATTGTGGACTTTTCAGTCGGTGGGATCCATACGTTGGCGTTGTCTGTTTCGAATGAAATTTGGTCATGGGGTGGGAACGACTCTGGTGTCTTGGGTAGAGATACGTCTAAGGCTAAAGAGGTGTTGAAGGATATGAACGGTGGTGATGGTGAAGATGACGATGAGGATGGTGATTTGAATGAGGCGGAATCGACACCGGGGAAAGTTGAAGGGTTGCCTGAAGGTTTGAAGATTGTTCAGATTTGTGCAACTGATAATTTAAGTGCTGTGTTGTTTGAGAATGGTGATGTTTGGGCTTGGGGGTGTTTCCGTAACAATGAAGGGATCTTGGGGTTCTTAAGAGATGAAATTAAAATCCAAAGAAGTCCAATGAAAATTGTGGAATTGAAGAATATAGTTCAGTTAGCAGGTGGTAAAGATCATTTATTAGCTTTGGATTCCAAGGGGATTGTATACGCTTGGGGAAGCGGCCAACAGTTCCAATTAGGTCGTAAGATCTTGGAAAGACATAGGTTTAAAGCTTTGGAACCTCAACAATTTGGATTATACAATATCAAGTATATCGCCACTGGTGATTTCCATTGTTTTGCAATTGATCACGATAACCAAGTCTACGCATGGGGGTTGAACCAGTATGGACAATGTGCATTGACTAACGCACAGGGAGAATTGGAAGACGGGTCATTGATTACTAAACCAACATTGATCCCTAAATTAACCGAATTAGATATCGTTGAAATCGTAGCTGGTGAACATCACACCATGGCATTAGATAAAGATGGGAAAGTCTGGAGTTGGGGGAGATACGATATGAAAGAGCTCGGGATCCCAGTTGAGAAATTACCGGAATCAACTTTTAAAGATCAACATGGGAACGTTAGGGCTGTCACCGCACCTACTAGAGTTATCATTGCTGATGAATCAATTACTTGTAAAACCATCGGTACTGGGTCCCACCACTCCTTTGCTGTCACTGAGGACGGGATGGTGTTCGCTTGGGGGTTCGCTGATACCTACGGCCCAGGGTTGGGTCCATTAGATGAAGATGTTGAAAAGCCAACTAGGATCGTGAATACTGCTACCAAGTACCATGATATCTTGGTGATTGGTGCAGGTGGACAGTTTTCCGTCAGTGGAGGTGTGAAGATTGAGGATGAGGATAAGGGAGAGGATAGATTAGAAAAGTATGAAGATTTTGATTAGTTTGTATTATAAATAAAAGTTTTATGTATCTACCAAAAAACCACAAAACCCATTAAAAACCCGAAAAAAAAAAATGAATAAATAGAAGTCTCTAAGGTTAAATCATACTTCTATGAGTTAAACTACTTTTAGCATCTTCGAAACCAAGTGAGTCTTCTGAAGGTACTGTAAAATCTGAAATTGAGTAAATAGGTCTAATACTATCACCAGTATGAACGAAAAGTGAATCACCCGTACTTGAAATATTATCTAAACTCCCACTAGACTCGGAATGTGTGATGTTGGTGGCGACTTTGTATTCTTGACTATCTTCAGTGTCTGGATATTCAATATGTGCCATATCAATTAATTCAATCCATTCTTGAGTGTAATTTATTGATTTGATCTTTTCATGGGTTTGTCTACGATGGAAATGATTTGAAATGGATTTACTTAGTTTTTGGAATTTCAAGTTGATGCAGTTGATGATTTGAATTAATTTTCCATTTATCTTGTCTCTTTTACCTTGAATTTCAATCATTATAACTTTTTCATAAAATCTCCTATCAGAACGATCAATTTCTATCATTTCTATCATTATTTGAAGAATTTGAAGAATTTGAAGAAATCTCTCTCTCACCTCCCATTTTATACCCTCCCATCACATTATTCTATTCCTCTGCTTCCTACTTCTTACCTTACCTTAAAAAAAAAACACACACACTGTCCATCATAGAAATCTGTGTAAAGTTGCAAAAAACGAGAGAGACAGAATTTTTACGTGCGCCGCATAAAATGGGCAATTCCTACCAAAAACAATTTTGCAGGAAAATGGGCTAAACTACCTACGACATGGGCTTACAAAGGGGGATATTCCGTGGCTTTTACATCAAAGGCTGATAAAAGACCCCCATTAAAATCTCTGGAATGAAATTTAACCCATTTGTTGCTGTAATTTCCTTCTTATTACTGTTTTGTGTGGACTCTGAAAAAACACACCTCCCCCTTGGTGATGTCAAGTATAAAATAATAGTAAGGGAATGGAGATGGATTAAATGGATTAATTAAAAAGGATTAACATTTCCATTCTTCCGTTCTTCCTTTATTCCCACCCCTCTATTTATGCCCAGCAAATTGGTATACATTTGATTTCCCAACTCCTTAAGGCAAATTGTCCAAGTTTGTCGGACTTTTGCAATTATTCCTTCTCTCCCCCACCACTCCACAATATGATTCATCCCCACTGAAAAATCTGGGGGGAAATATCTTAATATAAAGGTTGGCTTCATCCCCTTAAATCACCCAATAAAAATTTCCACAAGTTTCAGCAAGTGGTTTTTAGGGAAAAGATGTTGGAACATGCTGAGTACGCTGAAAAGCAAATGTATAATGAAAAACCTGAAATTTCAGTTTCTTCAGTGAAAGAATATTTATCCACTAGAGCTTCATCATTATTTGATTTACCATATAGGAAATCCAATTTAACCATTTGGGAAACATTAAATCCAATCCCAGGTTTAAAAGAAGTCACACCAAGAGGTTATTCTTTATATTTTTGTGGATTTTTCGCTTGGGTTATTGATGCTTTTGATTTTTTTGCTTGTTCAGTTGCAATGCCAGAAATTGCTAAATCTCTTAATTCTTCAGTCACTTCAATTAGTTGGGGGATCACTTTGGTTTTAATGTTTAGATCACTTGGTGCTGCAATTTTTGGGATCTTGGCTGATAGGTATGGTAGAAAATGGGTTTTCATAGGTATTTGTATTGGGTTTATAGCTATTGAAATTGGTACTGGTTTTGTCAAGACTTATGGTGAATTTTTAGCTGTTAGAGCTTTATTCGGTACTTTAATGGGTGGTATGTATGGAAGTGCAAGTACGAATAGTTTAGAAGATTTACCTGCTAAACCAAGATCTGTGTTATCTGCATTTTTCTTGGTTGGTTATAATTTAGGGTACCTTTTAGCTACTGCATTTTACAGAGCTTTTGAAGGAACTTATAAAACTGGTGAAGGTTGGAGATCATTATTTTGGTTTAGTGCAGGTTTACCATTAATTGTAATGGTTTGGAGATTTTTCTTACCTGAAACTCAAGCATTTGTTAAATTACAACAACAAAGATTAATTTTAAAAGCTAAAGAAGCCAATGGTCCAAAACCAACTGGTTGGGCAAGATTTATAAGTCCTTCAATAATCAAAACTATTCAAACTGAATGGTTAACTTTCATTTACCTTGTTTTGTTAATGGCTGGTTTCAACTTTATGAGTCACGGTACTCAAGATTTATATCCAACATTATTAAAAACTCAATATGGATTTGATTCAAACACAAAAACTGTAATTATCGTTGTTGCTAATATTGGTGCAATAATCGGTGGGTTCTTAGTTGGTCAAATTTCAGAATTATTCGGTAGGAGATTAACAATTATCATTTTCATATTAATTGGTGGTGCATTCTTATACCCAGCTTACATGGTTGATCACGTCCCAACTATAATGGGTGGTGCATTCTTTTTGATTTTTTGTGTTATGGCCACTTATGGTATTTCAGTCTGTATAATCATTGAATTAGTCAATGCTAATCATAGAGCTTTCCTTTCTGGTATAGTTTATCAATTGGGTAACTTGGCCTCATCAGCATCAACTACAATCGAAGCAAAATTAAGTGAAAACTTCCCAATTGTGAATGAAAATGGGGTTCATACCCATAATTATGCTTTGGTTACAACTATCTTTTGTGGGGCTGTGTTTGCTTATACTATATTAGTTACCTTTTTAGGATATGAAAGATTCCATAGAGATTTAACTATTCATAGTGATATGCATTCAATTAGACATGTTGAAAGTATTGATACTGATTCTAATTCAATTAATAGTAAAGAAAAAGTTGAACATTTAGAAAAAGTTTAGACTTATAGAGTTAGACTTATAGAGTTAGACTTATAAAGTTAGACTTGGAGAGAGTAGAGGTAGAGGTATAATAACGATTTTATATATGTGATTTTTAGTTCGTGTGTTTTTTTTTATTTATAGCTTTTTTAGGATTTTAATTTTATTTATTGTATTGTTATAAATTTATTCTCTAAATACTTTACACTTTTACATACAATTACAGAAAGAAATAAAAATTGTGGGGGCAGGATGGGCACGATTAGGTTGTTATTATTTCAAATTTTTATTGAATATTTATTATTACTCAACTTTATCAGACATAACTTGTTTAACTGGTTCAGTTTCATTAACATATAATTTATGTTCTTGTATATACCTAATAACTGAATTTGGTAAAAGGTATTGAACTGACATACCCCTTCTAATAAATAATCTTATCTTTGTTGAAGAAATATCATTATAAATTAATTGTTTTATAACCAAAACATTTCTACGATGTTCATACATTATATCATGACTTAAAAGGAATGATCTAACATCAGATCCAGTTCTTTCAACTATTAAACAACCATATTTCCCTAATATATGATGTAAATCTTGATCTGCCCAAACATCTGGTTCACCCATTGATTCAATTAAATCACCACCAGCTAATAACATTATTTTAACACCTCTTTTAATACCATTTTTAGTTAAAATCCCACCATTTTTAATATTAATTTCTTCATTAAAATGATCTAAAACTAATGCAGTTCTTGTATATTTAGGTTGTAAACTTTCCCATGCATCAACCATTAACCATGATGAAGTTCTTTCACAAGCTAACTCACACATTCTAACTCTATAATGAGCTGGTGCTAAACCTTGCTTTTTATAATTCGATGATACTGGACTATAATATCCTCCAATTACTTCAAATCTAGTTTGTTCATTAATTGCATCTAATGCCATTTCAAACATTCTTAAATGTAAATAAGTAATTGGTGAAAATGATCCACATGCAACGATTACTAAAGGATATTTAGAATCATCATTTAATTTGGTGGCTAATCTATGGGTTGGGAAACTATAATCTTCTAATTTTTTAGCTTGTCTTTGAATTCCATGTGGGACTTCTTCTAAATCTGCAATTTGATTAGATTGAATAGTTACTGATGGTGGTAAAATTGGTTCTTCTTTAATTTCTTGATCATTACTAATTTTAAAATCTTGGATTTTATCATTGATTTTATCATTAATTTGATCTTGATCATTGGGGATTTCAAACATTGGTGGTTTGTCATCAGCATCAGATGACAGATTTGAATCAATTAATTCAGTGTGTTTAATTGGGATATGTGAATGTTTCACACGTAAATTCGATGAGGACATCGATGGGTGTGGGTGGGGTGGTGGAGCATCAACTGGATCGCCCATATCTGCTAAAACCAATGGTTGAATTGGAACATTATTAGGAATCTTGGAAGATGGAGCAGTAGGCTCGATATTGGGGTTTAAAGATGGTGGTGTGAAGTTTGGATCGTTAGTTGGGTCCATTGTTTCTGTTGATCTGTTGGGGACACGTATCTATACTCTCTTCAGTGGATCAAGCAAGTGTGGAAAAAAGTTGGGGGGACCTTTGGTGGGTGGGAATTTTAGATAGTAGCAAAAGTTTGTGACTTTTTTTTTCCTGTCTCACAAATGGCTTTTCTCAAATTGCAAAATCTGTTGATGCTAAAATTTAACACAGCATCGCAAGAGATCTGACGAGACTTGAAGAGAGTGTGGTTGGTGAGTAGTTGGTGGAGGGGGTACGGGACACGATACAATGGAAGAATTAGGGGCACTTCTCCAGACAAAATTCATTGGAAATCAACAATTTTATGGGGAAAATGTTTCCGAGTTGTGAAGTCCGAATCGTTATTGTTAAGTCGTGTGCCTATTCACATGACGTAGAGTCAAATTTATATATATTATGATCATATTGATTGTGATTTGTGGGTTTGTGTTAACGCATAGATCAGGAGATGTTTTAAGTTGATGTGGTTATATCTGGTTTAAGAATTGATGTCAAATAAGGTGATCTAATTCTTTAACTTTTATAAAATTGGGAATATTTACAATGACTCTTTACACCCCCAATTATAACTGATACTCATCCACAACCAACTCTCATATACTCTAACCTGCCATATAATACCAATTGGCCAAGTTAATCAATTAAAACTACTAAATTAAATCAATAATTAAAATAATTAAAATATAAAACTGGTGTACCGGTGTTTCGAGCACCTGCTAAATGTATCCGCATTTTTTTCGGATATTTTCATCGAGCGGTCACAGTGGCCGAGTGGTTTTAAGGCGGTGCCCTGCTATTAGCGGTTAGGCATTGGGATTTTCCTGCGCAGGTTCGAATCCTGTCTGTGACGCCATATTTTTTTTTCCCTTTCTTTAAACTTTTGACAGCCTACCACCTGTATGGGTAAAACCACCTGTATGGGTAAAACCACCTATGGGTAAACAGTATATCAATTTAAAATCTCTCATGGTTTTTCTTTTCTTTGTTTTTTTTTAGATTTTTACACCGCCTTAGTCAACTGCATCACCTGTTATTTCTTTACCTTTTATCAATCCAATAGTAAATTAGAAACCTAGCGGGTTGACTCTAATAATAGCGGACTCTAATTATTAGCGGGATAAATATTCAAAACAGAGAATGAAGATAGAGAATGAAGATAGAGCATGAAGATACAAAATGAAGATAGAGAATGATTAAATTACACATATTATAAAAATTATCTCTATATAAACCTAAACAATTTGCTTTTCAACAACATTAGCTGATTGCTTTTCTTGAACTAAATATTTACTTGAACCAGAAGTTTCAACATCAAGATCATCTGAATCTACTGAATCTTTAATATCTTCTAATTTTGCCATCCATAATTGTGGTATATAAGTACATATACAATAGTAAACTGTACCAGCAACTACAAATCCAACAACATAAGAAAGTGAATATATATAAATTGCACCTTTTGGAATAGTTTTAACACCAGTTGCCCAAGCTAAACCAGGTAAATTTGGTGCAATACCACAAACAAATGCAATAAATGCTGGAATATTAAAACCTTTATAAAAATAATAAGGACCATAAAGTTTATATAAACCTGGAACATCAATTTGTCTATTTCTTAAAAGGTAATAATCAACAATCATAATAGCAGCAGGTGGAGCTAAGAAAAGTGAATAACCACCTAAAAATGATGTAAAACTTTTTGCATTATTTTGAATTTGCCATGGTTGAGAAATAACACCACCCATAAGACAAATAAATGCACCTCTTCTTGGATTAATATATTTTGGGAACCAAAGAGTTAAATCATAACTAAATGAAACAGTATTAGCAGAAATATTAGTTAACATAATTGAATAAGCCCAAAAAATTGAAGAAAATGCTTGAGCTGCTCTATTTTCCCATAATTTACTAACTTGAACTGGATTCCAAGTTAAAACTCCATAAATAACTTCAGTTGCACTTGTAACAATAATACCTAAAATACCACATAAAGTAACTAAAATAACTAAACCAACAAATTGAGGCCAAAAAACTTGTTTTGGTTTTTTAGCATATCTTGTAAAATCACTTAAATTTAAAGCTAAAGTTGCTTTACTACTTAAAGTTGAAATAATAGCTCTAAAAAAGACAACAATGGTTGGAGTACCAGCTTTAACATGATTACCTTTACTAAAAATTGGACCAAATCCATTAGCACCAGCAACAGCCCATGAAAATAAAACAATACCAAAAATTGGCATAACAATTGTTTTAACCATAAATAACCATCTTAATTGATTAACATTTAAATATAAAACTGGAATTTGAACAATAACAAAAATGAAAAAACATAATAATTCTGCAGAAGTAACATGAGAACTTGCAGGAAGATGATTTGGGAATGTTTTAAATTGTGGCCAAATAGCTTCAATAAAAGCTTGAGTAACAATACCACCTTGAAAATTTTGAGTACCAGTCCAAATTAAAGCAACTGCCCCTCTAATAAATACAGCAAAATAACTACCTCTAACACCAAAAGCATACCTCATTTCTAATGGGAAACCAATACCATATTTAGCACCAACCCAAGCATTTAACATACAAGGTACACAAATAATTAAATGACCAATAATTAAAGCTAAAATTGCTAAACCAGGTGATAAACCATTTGTAATTGAAGATGAAGCAACTTGATACATGGAAATACTAAAAGCTTCAGCAACCCAAAACCCAAGAAATGAAGGCCATTCCCATTTTCTTTCTTCTGAACCTTGTGGTACTGGTTCTAAATCTTTATTTGATGATAATAAACCATCAGAATAAGATGATTCCAGTTGTTCAACTCTAAGTTTACTTTTAAGATTAGTTAATACCATTTTAGTTTTGTTATTCCTTATAAGTTATGATCCCAAAGTTAAACTTCTATTTGTTTCATCAGGACTTGATAGTCTTAAGTATTATTGTCTTAGATTTGAGAAATCAATTTGATGAGGCAAGCCTTATCTTGCAAACGGTAAACTTTCACAAGATCACCGGGATAATTCACACCGGAATGAGTTAAAAGATAAAGAAGTTATTTACCAAAAGATTTAATGGAGAATTATTGTTTAAGTACCGAGTAATCTTTTATCACCTATTTTTGAACTTGGACTTTTTTCTTTAAAATACCAAAAATAGAGATAATCCATGGTATCTGGAATCTGATAAAGCTAATGACAGAAAATTCTATTTTGGTGCCAAGTTAGTAAGCGAAGAAGAGATGAGATATCGTTAACGTTCTCTCCCCCCCCTCCCCCGTAAACGGTAATTCAACGTTTCTCTCTATAGATTAGGACAAATAGATTAGGACAAATCCTTTTTTAGGGAATTAAGAGCTAAGCTTCTATTAATTATATTGTTAATAAACTCATATTTATTAAAGATCAATGGAAGAGTCCCAAAATTTTAAATTCAGAATTAATGAATTCCATGCTTCATCTTGAGTATCATCTTTAAATTGATTAAATTTATGTTCTGGTTCAGGGAAATCAAAATCTGTAGATGAAAAATTATTCAAGATTTCCTTCATTATATCCATTTCATTCTTTTGTTCAAAAATTCTTGAATCGGATTTTTGCATTGCATTGGGATTAATTTGCGTTTCTTGTGGATTTAAAATTTGTGGATAAGATCCTGAATTGAATGATTCTTGTACTCCGGTTGGTCCATTTGGTCCATTTGATAATGATGTTCCATTCGGTCCATTTGAACTACTTTGTCCTGTTTGTGATGTTTGATTATTAACTCCATTTTGGGAATTTGGTGTAGTGTTTTTAAATTCAATAACTTCTTTAGGTATACTATTGTGAGTATTAGCTGGTGACATTGAAGCCGTGGATTCTTGGAATGGCAGAATTGCAGGTGCTATACTACTGGTTTCTGTACCTCCATTACTTTCATTTTCATTATTTTCAACATTTCCATTTACATTTACATTTACATTTACATTTACATTTCCATCTACAGGAGGTTTCTTCGTTTGAGACTTCACCTCTTCTAATAATCTGTCAAGTTCTCTTAAACGCAAATCATTTTCCATTGCTGTAAAATTCCCAGCGGATTTCATATAACCATTAATTTCTCTACCAATTTCAATTTCAGGAAATTTATAACCTGATAAACTACTCATAATTAAAATTAATAATGATGAAAATACATATTGTGCATCCCAAAATCCAAATGTTGAAAACCATCCATTATGTTTTAAATGTAATAATATATCAATAGTTGTTTTAGCAGCTATTGTACATTTATGAACTGCACGATTTGTTACATCATTCCCAGTAATTGTACCTTTAAAAATCGATAGCACTAATGGACGTGTTGTAATTATAACTGCTTGGTTTAATCTAAGATATAAATTAGCTGATGATCTACCCTTTGTGACAAATAATGTTTTTTTAATTTTGGGTGGGAAAGATTTTTGAAATTTATCTAATTCATCTAAACATTCAACAATACTTTTTAAATTAATTGGATTAGTTCTATAAATTTTTTTCATTATATGATCTAACATTATACCTAAATTAACATTTAAACTTAATAATTCATGATCAAAATCATCATTATCAAATTCAGAACCATTATTAATATGAAGTTTAATTGCATTTACATTTGGTAATTCAGTATCAATATCTTCAATCAGAATATGGATTGGATGACCTAATTTCGCTGACCAAATACTATCTAATACAAAACATGTCCACCAAACTCTTTTTCTTTTCTCCTTTTCATAAATTGTCATATGATCATTTGTAACTTTTTTATGTAATCCCATTAAAACTGAATTTCTTATAGCTAATCCATAAAATGCATAAGCTGCATTAACTCTATTTAACCCTTGTTGATAAAATCCAAATAATATTAAAGTTTGAATTAATTCAAGTGTTGGATTTTCATAATAATTATGGAAAAATTGAATTGCTGGTAAAAAAAATCTCATTCCTGGTATACCACCATCATTTGATTCATTTAAATATTGTTCACCTACTGCTAATACAGTTAATAAATAACAACACCAAGCAGGATCTCTATCAGACATTGATTCATAAGTTTCATCTAATTTATGTAAAATATCAGTTTTATCAATAAAATAATATTCTTGACCAAGAAATCCAATAACTTTATTAATTAAAAATACTGCATAACTTTTATCAGGTAACATTAGAACTCCCAGGAATGATTTATTTGCTGAAGTATCTTGTAAAAAATATCTAAAATTATTATTACTTGGAGCTTCAATATTTGAATTATGAGTAAATTTAAATAAAAATGAATTTAATGAACTATCAAATGTTTGACATGCAGCTGATCCAAAATATCCAGTATCATCCCCAACTTCTTTATCAAATGGATCAATATATTCTTCTTCAATTTTAGTTTCAGTACCAGTTTTCTTTAATTCTTTTTCTAAATATTTTATTCTATTTTGAAGTTTTTGAAGTTGTGAATCGAGTAAAACTATTTTTTTATCTCTTACAGGGTATTGACATTCCCTATTGGTTGTAAGACAACTCTTACAAGATGGTTGTTCTAAAAAATCTTGTTAGTAAACGTTTATTCTACTTAAATCTTGACCGAATTCCAGTATTGAAATTTAAGCCAATGCTGGGACCAAATTCAAAACAATGAAAAAAAAAAGGCCTGGTAATACATCGAATCACATACCTTTAGAACATTTCATCTTCTGACTTCTACAACGAAGACAAGCCATTTGGACTCTGCCCATGGATTTAACACTAATTGGCTTGATATCCATCCCCTAATACCTTATCTGATACCCAAAAAAAAAAAAACTTGATGCGACGTGAGAGCAAAGAGAGAACTGGTGACATTAGAGTTTTTACACTTTTTTTTGCTTTTTATTATTTTCTTCTATTTTTTAGTATTTGACATATTGTCAATGCAAAAGTCAAAATATAAAGGATATTTGTGTGTTTGTCTTTTGGGGGTTTTGAAAATTTATGCAAAAATTGGATTTAATTCACCAATTGGTCCACTCATACTACTTGGTTCTCTTCTAAGATATTTACCAACTTTACCACCAACAACACCACCATTATCTCTATCATAACTAATTTCCCCTCTTAATATAGTAAATCTTGGCCAATTTGTAAAATTCATTCCTTCATAAGGAGTGTAATCAATATCATGATTTAACATTTCATTTTTTAATTCAAATGATATAGTATTTGGTGGATACCAAATTGTAATATCTGCATCATAACCAATACTTATTGAACCTTTATTTTTTAAACCATATAATTTTGCAGGATTTGTTGAAGTAATTTCAACAAATTTTTGTGGTGTAATTCTTGAAGTTTCAACACCTCTACAAAATAATAATGGTAATCTTGTTTCAATCCCTGGTAAACCATTTGGTACTTGTTTATAATGAGGAATACCATTTATAATCCCTGCTTTTTTACCCTTTGGATCATCATATTTACTTGGGGCATGATCACTACTGAAAACTGTTACGGTACCATTTATTATACTTGACCAAATTGCATCTAATTCACTTTGTTCTTGTCTTAAAGGAGGTGAACAAATATATTTTGCACCTTCAAAATGATCATTTGGATCTAAATGATGATGACATGAATGTTTTAAATAATCAGCTGTTAAAAATAAATATTGTGGACAAGTTTCTGAAAAAATTGGTATATTATCAGTTTGAGCTTTTCTAACATGATCCATTGCAGTTTTTGATGACATATGAACAATTAAAATTGGTACATCAATCATTTTAGCTAATGCAATAACTCTATAACTTGCTTCTTCTTCAGCAACTAATGGTCTAGAAATTGAATGATAAAATGGATCAGTTAATTGTTTCTTTTGTAAATTTTCATTAATAAAATCAATTATATCTGAATTTTCTGCATGAATCATTGTAGTAACTCCTAATTTCCTATTTGCAAGTAAAATATTTAACATTTGATTATCATTTAATTTATATCTTGGATATGTGGTATAAACTTTAACTGATGTAATACCTTCTTCTTCAATAACTGATGGGAAATCTCTATTTAACATTTCATCACTTGGTTCAGAAATAATTAAATGAAATCCATAATCACAATAAACTCCACCTTTCTTATTAGCTCTTTTATGATAATCTTGAACGATTTTCTTAAGATCCATTTCTTTCTTTGGTTGAATTGCAAATGGTAAAATAGTAGTTGTACCTCCAGCAATGGCAGATTTTGAACCACTATTAAAATCATCACCAGCTGGTGCATTATCTTGATCTAAATGAACATGAGAATCAATTCCTCCAGGTGTGACAAATCCTCCTTTACAATCGATTTCTTTCTTACCCTTGATGACTTTACTGGTCATTATTTCAATCTTACCATCATTAATACCAATATAAACTGAAGTTAAAATATCAGATCCACTGACTATTTTACCATTGAAAATAACTAAATCGTAGATTTCTTCACCCATTTCTTTTGTGGTTTTTTGGCTTCTTGTAAGTGAATATGTTAAAAATTCCTTTTGAAGATGGGCAATAATACTCCTACTTATTACTTTTGCCAGTTGTTTACGTAATAAACCGTTTTAAATAACAAAATTCCCGTGATCTTCCCATGGCAAGTCTTATCGCTCTCACACGGACAAAATTCCGTTCAGGTAAAAAATTTAAAGAAGTCCTATCTCCATGCATAACAAATTTGGGAGGAAAAGCCATTATTAAAAGTCATTGATATATTCTATGGGTGATACTTGGAAAGTAAAGACATAGTGAAAAGGGTATACGTAATAAAGATATAGAGAGAGAGAGCAAAAGATGGTATCAATAAGTTTTTCAGATTTACCAAATATCAGAAGCGAATTAACTAAAGATGTACCAGAATCAAAAATGGTTAAAATCTTATTAATTAACCCAAATTCAACGGAGACAATGACATTAAATGCCATGAAAATGGTAAGTGACTCATTACCATTGGATGCTATAGTTTATGGATATACAGCACCTTTAGGTAAAGGTCCAACAACAATTGAAGGACATTTAGATGCAGTTTTATCATCAGCTTCAGTTTTTAAAGATGTTTATCCATTAATGTCACAAGTAGATGCTGCTTTGGTTGCATGCTTTTCGGATCATCCATTAACCAATTGTTTAAGAGAAGAATTCGATATACCAGTTTGTGGTATATTTGAAGCTGCTTTATATTCTGCAAGAATTCTTGGTGGTAGATTTGGAGTTGTTGCAACAGTTTATAGATCTGAAATTAGACATGCTGATTCAATTAGAAATTATGGATTAGGTGGTAATTGTGCTGGTGTTTTATCAACTGGTTTAAAAGTTTCAGAATTAGAAACTAAACCAAGACCAGTAGTTTTAGATGCAATGAGAAAAGTTTCTTCAATTTTAGTTAAAGAAAAGGGTGCAGATACTTTAATTCTTGGATGTTGTGGAATGTCCGATATGAAGCAAGCCGTTGAAGAATCAGTTATGAATGATAATGTTACTGTTATTGATGGTGTTGTTGTTGGTATTAATATTTTAAGTGGTTTAGTTAGAAGTGGATTAAAAACTTCTAAAAGGGGTCTTTTCTCTAGTTCAAAAGAAGCTAGAATATCAAGAGGTCAAAATTATATTTAGTTTAAATTAGGTTGTAGTAATATAAGAAGAAAATTATAAGGAAACATTAATAAAATCTCTTAAAAGCATCACATGTTGGATTTTGCAGCCTTTTAAAAGACTAATCCGCTAACGAATAAAATTCCTTCAAAAAGCGTTTACACCTTTTTATTTTCTTTTTTGTCCCACAAAAAGGTAGAGCACTGTTAAAGCCCTTCCAAACTAGAAGATCTTATCATTGTGACTCTTCTAATACAATCAGTAAGGTTTTATAGTGTAAAAATTGTGTGAAAAGGTTTACAGAGTTGTGAAAGGAAAATCCACTGCGTCAATTCGGTCTTATCTAAATCTTATTCCGGCACCATAAAATACCAGACATAATTTAAAAACCAAATCAAATCCCCATATTTCAAACCTAAAAGTGTAAAATCATGAGTACTAAACCTAGAATCCTTTATGTCCCATGTGATACTGAGTGTCACGATGACAAATCATGGGAATTGGTTAATGAAAAATTTGAATTGGTTTATTATGATTTCAATACAGTTGAAGAATATATGGAAGAATTAAAGAAACCAAATCATGGTAAAATTGGTAATATCGTTGCTGTATTCCGTCCAACTTGGTTAAAAGGTGATCCATATTTAAATCATTACCTTTTCAGAGGTGAACCAGTCAAATTATTGCCTGAATCAGTTAAAATTATTGTTCAATCAGGTCATGGTTATGATATTGTTGATTTAGATTATTTAACTTCCAGAGGTATTGTGTTCTGTAATTCTCCAAATACTGGATCAAGAGCTACCGCTGATATTGGAACATTATTAGTTATGAATTGTTTCAGATATACTACTTATGCAGAACATTGTGTTAGATCAGGTAATTATTTTGATTCTCAAGAATTAGCAAATTATAGTGATAATCCTGATGGTTATACTTTAGGTATTATCGGGTTAGGTGACATTGGTAGAATTGTTGCTAAAAACTGTCAAGCTTTAGGTATGAAAACTATTTACCATAATAGATCCCAAAAACTTCAAATTGAATCAGAATTCCCAAAAGATTCTTTAACTTTTGTACCTGACTTTGATGACTTTTTATCCCAAGCTGATTGTATAGTAGTATTATGTCCATACACTGAAAAAACCAAACATTTAATAAATAAAGAGACTTTCAAGAAAATGAAACCAAAAGTGAGATTAGTCAATATTGCTAGAGGTCCAATAGTTCAAGAAAGTGCAGTTATAGAAGCACTCGAATCAGGCCAATTAGTTGGTGCTGGGTTTGATGTTCATGAATTTGAACCAAAAATATCAGAAAAATTATTAAGTAATTGGAAAATCACACTTTTACCTCATTTAGGTACCGTTAGTCAAGCTACTTGGAAAAATTTTGAGAGATGTTGTGTTGGTAATTTAATGGATTTCTTTTATGGTGATGGTAAACCAAAAACTGCCGTTAATTTAAAAGACTTATAGAAATAAACATATACATACATAGATAATAGATAGAATAATTATTTTACGCAATTTAAATTTGCACCCAATGGTCTTGGCCTTGTATACTTAACAGCCTTGCAAATTTTCTAACAACTCTGATGAATTGGATTGTGTTTTTAGTTTTTGGGTGTCATATTTATGTTAAAATCCATCAATAGTGTATTAAAAATCGACTTTGTGTACGAAAAACTGACTCTGTAACCACAAACTTCAACTTTGAAATTAAAAGAACTTAACTATTGAGGTGACATCATACTCATCTCATCTCCATCGCATCTCCATCGCATCCTCATCTCATCCTGATCTCCTTCCTGATCATCTACAAGTTTTTGAGATAAACTTTTTGTGGAGTAATTTTACCAGAAATTTAAAGAATGAAAAGGGAATGGGTTAAAAAAAAACTATGTATCTTTATATATATATATACCTATTTAAATTGGAATAGCACCCTTTTGTTTAACTAATCTTTCATATAATTCAGGACGTCTATGTCTTGAGAAATCAAACATTCTTTGTTTACCACTAATAGTTTCATCTAAATCGATATCAGCATAAATAATTTCGTCATCTTCAGTTTTAGCTTGAGCTAATACTAAACCATTTGGATCAACGATCAAAGAACCAGCAATTAATTCTTGGCCATCTTCGACACCACATTTAGCAACAGAAACTGCAAAACATGAGTTACAATAAGCATTTGATTTAGTTGATAAATCACTATGATACATTCTAACTTCTTTAGTTTCAACTTTATTAAAAAGAGCAGTACCATCAGCAGTAGTATTATAACCGTTAAAACAAAGTTCCATACCTTGTAAAGCATAAACTCTCCAAGCTTCGGGCCATCTTCTATCATTACAGATTAACATACCCATAATACCATCGACCCATTCACTACTACCACGGAAAGCTTCAAAACCTAAATCACCATATTCGAAATATCTTTTTTCTAATTGTTGCCATTTAATACCTTCAGTTGGTTCAACATAACCAGGTAAATGAGCTTTTCTATATTTGGAAACAATAACACCTTTATCATCAACGACAATAGATGAATTGAAACGATGACCATCTTCAGTTAATTCTGCGTAACCTAAGAAGAAACCACATTTTCTTTCAATGGCAGCATCAAATAATGGTTTAACTGCACCTTTGGAAATATCACCTTTTTCAAAGAATGAATCGATTTCAGCTTCATCAGTGATTAACCAACGAGGGAAGAAAGTAGTCAATGCTAATTCTGGGAATACAGCTAAGGTAGCACCATTATCAGCAGCTTCATTAAGTAATTTAACTAATCTAGCAACAGTTTCTTCTTTTGGAGTAGCCCTTTGAATTGGACCTAATTGAACACCAGCGATTTTAAATTTTCTAACACCCATTGTTTTGGAATAATCTTACAGCTTTTTTTAAAAGATTGTACGAAGTTGATCTATATATTAAACAACTGGGAAGTAATTGGTAATTTTTTCTAATTCCTTTAAACTGTGAGACACCGGTAAAACATCAAATAATTTCCACTGAAATTTCTTCTTATCAGTGCGGCTTCGGGAATAAAATTAATTAGATCAAATTGGTATTTAAAGCCTTTATTTACTGATATTTATCACTTCGGGAAACTAGGGGGTAAACTACGATATCTGATCGTACGGTAGATGGGAAGAAAATCTCCATCCAGTTGGAAAACGTCAGAGAGAGTCCACTAGGCTTTTTTCACCTGGCATTTAATGCTTATACACCGCATAGGAATTGTAAGGAATTGGATTAGTTGATGGAATGGAATCTAAAGTAGGAAGTTCGGTGAATTCTAAGTGTATATACATTCATTCTATATTCTAAATTTTAAATTCTAAATAAAAGAGGCTTAAAACCGGTTTAAAGTTTGGATTTAACTGGTAAAGATTCAAGGATTTGTAATACTTCTTGACCTACACCATAAGATAATTCATAACCCATTCCTGCAGCTCCATAAGCATGAATAACATTACCTTCAGTGAATTTTTCAAGTTCAATTCTTGATCCACCTTCCCTAGCAGGTCTGAACCCAACATTGATGTTTCTGATATCTATCTCACCATTAATGAATAATTCAGGATAAAGTACTTTAGCTCTAGATATTAAACCTTTAGTATCTTCTGGTTTTGGTGTAGTTTGATAATCATTTAATTGTTTTGTACCACCTAATATAACACCACCATCTAAAGGTCTTGGGATAACAAAAGTCCATAACCCTTCTTTGGATTGATGAGTAATGGTTTTATTTAAATACAGACATGATTGTGGAACTCTAACTAATAAGGTTTGACCTCTAATTGGGTAACTCTTTGGGTCATAACCACCGTTGTATTGTATACCTTGACCAGTTGCATTGATTATAGTTGATTTTGGGAATTCAAGTAACACATCTTTTAAGGAATCGTAATTACTACGAATGAATTCAACTCCATGTTTAAAAATTAATTTATTTTGTAAGTATCTTAAATAATGTGGTGAATTAACTACCCAAGTTTTATATTTAGTACCCAAGACTGAACCTTTAGGAAGTAAATTAGTATCAAGAACTTCAAAATCTTCCATACCTTCTTTATAACCATATCCAATTTCTTTATAAAATGAATCAGGATTTTCAAAATATTCTACACCTTCAATAAATCTAACGGAACTATGAGGTTCTTCAACTGCTAATTTCTTGAAATATTCCTGGGTGACTCTGGTTCTCTTCATATCAGCCTTTTCATCTTCAGATTTCGATGGGAATGGTCTAAAATGTGCTCCTGCCCATGGTGATGTGTATTCAGGACATAATGGATCAGTTGGTAAATTTCTAGCAACTACTTTAACTTTGTATCCCTTTTCAGCAGCTGCGAGTGCACAGCTGAGACCAATGACACCGGCGCCTACCACTACAACTGAACTTTGTGACATTCTTTTTCTTTTTGCTTTGTTTTAGTTTATTTATGTGATATGACTTAATAAAAAACTTTAATGGAAAATGAGCATATTTTGTTAATCTTATAGAAATCTCACTCGCACTTTTGCAACAACTTTTACTGCAAAATTCCGCAGATTTACATACAAATGATAATGCAAAAAAAAATCATCAGATCTTATGAGATATCTTATGGTACCATATAGAGATCGTTCTAAGTAAAGTATGGGAGAGTGGGCTGAAATTGTTGAAAAGAGACGATATTAAAAGATGGGCCGATTGAAATGAAAAAAAAATAAATATACCTATACGATAAAAATTAATTGGACTTACTTATTCAAAGTCCATCCCCCATCCCCAGTGTGAATTAGATTTACCATTCTTGAGTTTTTAAACCAAAGACAGATTTCTTAGCACCTTTAATTGGTTTAATTAATTTAGAACCACCTTCTAAGAAAGAGTAAATGTCTTTTCTTAAAGCTTCATATTTTGAAATATATTCTTCCTTTTGTAAAGTTAAACCAATATCATCTAAACCATTAACTAAACAATGTTTTCTGAATTCTTCAATTTCAAAATTATCAATTAAAATTTCATTAGTTTCACCATTTCTAATTTGTTGATTTGGTAAATCAATTGTTAATTTTTTACCTTCAACAGCTAATGGATATAATTTTGATAAGATATCTTCTTGTGGAATTCTAATTGGTAATAAACCATTTTTACATGAATTATTATAAAAAATATCACCAAATGATGGTGCAATCATACATTTAATACCAAAATCTTTTAATGCCCATGGTGCATGTTCTCTTGATGAACCACAACCAAAATTATCACCAGTAACTAATAAAATATCAGCTTTATTATATGGTTCAACATTTAAAACAAAATCAGTTTCAACATCTTTACCATTAGAATCTTTAGTAAATCTTGATTCATAAAATAAACCAGCTTTAAGACCAGTACGTTTAATAGTTTTTAAAAATTGTTTTGGAATAATAGCATCAGTATCAACATTAGCTTTATCTAATGGAGCAGTAATACCTGTTAAAATGGTAAATTTATCCATACCACCAACTTGAGAACCTTCGGCTTTTTGTTTTTTAGATTCTGGTTCTTTTGGAATATCATTAAGTTTTTCATCAATTGATTCTTTACTTTCTGAAATTGGTTGTTTTTCATGTTCATATACAGCATTTTGTAATTCTTTATCTTCTTGTTCTTGTTCAATTGAAATTGATGGTTTATCTTGATCAATATAATCAAATTCTCTAATATCTGTAAAATGACCTTTAATAGCAGCTGCGGCAGCCATTGCAGGAGACATTAAATGAGTTCTTGATTTTGCACCTTGACGACCTTCAAAATTTCTATTTGATGTTGAAGCACATCTTTCTTCAGGGTCTAAAATATCAGGATTCATACCAAGACACATTGAACAACCTGCTTCTCTCCAAAGGAAACCAGCAGCTTCGAAAATTTTATCTAAACCTTCTCTTTCAGCTTGTAATTTAATAAGACCTGAACCTGGAACAACTAAAACTTCTTTAACATTATCAGCCTTTTTATGGCCTTTAGCAACTCTAGCAGCAGCTCTTAAATCTTCAATTCTTGAATTGGTACATGAACCAATAAAAGCTTTATCGATTTTAATTTCTTGAAGTGGAGTATTTGGAGTTAAACCTTGATATTTTAAAGCTCTTTCCATACCAGATTTTTTAATTGGATCTTCAACTTTTGATGGATCTGGAACTGATGCAGTAATTGGTAAAGCATCTTGTGGTGAATTACCCCAAGTAATAGTTGGAACAATATCGCTTGCTTTAATTTTAATATCATAATCAAAATGAGCACCTTCATCAGAATTTAAAGTTTTCCAATATTTAATAGCTTTTTCCCATTCTTCACCTTTTGGAGCTAATGGTCTATTTTTAATATATTCAAAAGTAATATCATCAGGTTTTATCATACCAGCTCTTGCACCACCTTCAATTGCCATATTACAAATTGACATTCTTGCTTCCATTGATAAATTTTCAATTGCTTTACCAGCAAATTCAATAACTGAACCAGTACCACCAGCAGTACCAATTACTCCAATAACATGTAAAACTAAATCTTTTGAAGTAATACCTTCATTTAAATCACCTTCAATTTCAATTCTCATATTTTTTGATTTTGCTTGAATAATAGTTTGAGTTGCTAAAACATGTTCAACTTCTGAAGTACCAATACCAAAAGCTAATGAACCAAAAGCTCCATGAGTTGAAGTATGAGAATCACCACAAACAACTGTAGTTCCTGGTAATGTGAAACCTTGTTCTGGACCAACAATATGAACAATACCTTGTCTATCATCATCCATACCAAAATAAGTTATATCAAAATCTTTAACATTTTGTTCTAAAGTTTTAACTTGTAATTTTGAATCTTCTTGTTTAATAAATGTATCAAGATCTTTAAAATTCACTCTTGAAGTAGTTGGAATATTATGATCAACTGTTGCTAATGTACAATCAGTTCTTCTAACTTTTCTACCAGCATTTTTTAAACCTTCAAAAGCTTGTGGTGATGTAACTTCATGAACTAAATGTCTATCAATATATAATAAATAAGAACCTGATTCATCTTTATGAACAATATGATTTTCAAAGACTTTATCGTAAAGAGTCTTTGGTGAATTAGTCATCTTTTCCGTTTTGTTTTATATATTTACTTTTACTTTTTTAAAGATCTTTTCACTTGCCTTTTATTTCCCAACATCTCTCCATAAATGACATACCGTTATCGGTGTGATCCTTTAACCGGAGCGCAAACTCACCGTCACCGGCCGCAGCAGCCAATTAATTTCTTTTCTTTTGTCATTCTTTTGGTGCGGCTTAACTTAAACTGTAGAAAAAAAAAGAAAAAAAAAGAAAAAAAAAGAAAGTACTGGTGTCCTGTACTCGGTGTACGGGTGCGGCGTCGAAGACGGAGCAGAGGGAGTAAACCAAAAGGGTCTTAAGAGGCAGAGGTGTACTGAGGTCGATGGAAATATGCACTTAAACAATTAATTAAGAGTCATAATAATTATACTCTTAAGTTTGTTAAAGGTGTGTTATTGGTTTTAATGATTTTATGATTTTATGATTCATAGTATTATAGTGTAATTTCTATTCTATTATTGTAGTAGGGTTTATAAAATGGGTTAAAAGTGATTTTTTTATATTATCTTCTTTTTCATACAATAAAGGATACTTTAATTTGTACTAAGTTATCATTTTGTTCATTTCTGGATTTATGGGGTTGATTTCTAGAGTTTATACTAGAAAAATGGTATGGTTATGGTCTATTACTTGTAATATTTACTAGTAATTATCTCAATAAATTGAATAATTGTACCTTTATGGTTAAATCATATAAAACTCTACAAAAAAAAGATATTTTCATGTCTTTATAACCCCCTATATTATCTTCTGCTGTTGGATAGCACAATAATTAGGATAATAACTGAATCATCCACTCACTTCTTCTTTACCATAGTTAAGCATTTTAAATCATATAACAACGCGAAAAAAGATTTTACAATCTTCTGTAATTAAGATAATACTTTTAAAATATAGGATTTATCAATAGTTATCATTTCTATTGAATAATCTTAAGAGATAAAGTAAGGCTATATTAGTAAATTTATCGATTATACAGCCTTTGATTGGTCTTGATTGTTGGGGTAAAAAGAATCCTTGTGTTTTTTTTTGGTGATTTTACTTTGCTTCCAAGGGCTGATTCAAAAGGGTTGATAATATATATATTCCATAAATGTTACCACCAGGTAGTAGAGGTACTAAGATAAAACCTCCTAGAAAGTCAATCTCAAACACATCTGTTTTAAGTTCTAGTAATCAACCATTTGATTTTGATAAATCATGGGAAGTATTAGCAAATGCAATTGTTCAAATTCAAAATAAGAATGTTTCAAATTTATCTTATGAACAATTATATAGGAAAGCTTATACTTTAGTACTACATAAATTTGGTAATAAATTATATGACAATGTTAAAGCTTTAATACAAAACAATTTATTAATTAGAAGGAAAAATTTATTATCAATATTAATTAAAGATTCAAACGATTTCCAATATCAAGAATCATTTTTAAAAGAAATTTTAAATGAATGGAATGATCATTTACAATCAATGAAATTTATTAGTGATGTTTTAATGTATTTAAATAGAGTTCATGTAAGAGGTCAAAATAAATTATTAATTTATGATTTAGGTATTCAATTATTTAAAGATTATATTATTAAATATAATAATCATGAATTAGGTGATAAATTAATTAAAATATTAATGAATGAAATAAATAAAAGTAGAGAAGGTGAAATAATATCAACTAAAATATATATGAGTAAATTAATTGAAATGTTTGAATTATTACATGAAAATAATAATTTAACAGATTTAAATGTTGTTGAAAATTATTATCAAAAATATTTTGAACCAATTTTTTTAAAGAATTCTGAAATTTATTATCAAAATTTATCCGAAACTTTTTTAAATTATGAAAATAGTTTTACTTATTTATCGAAAACTAAAAATTTTTTTAAATCTGAAACTGAAAGATTTTATCTTTATTTACCTGAATCAACAATGGTAAATTTAAATCAATTAATGAATAATATATTAATTAAAAATAATTTAGATTTAGTTATTAATTTACCACAACAAGGTTTAAAAAGTTGGATAGAAATTATAAAAAATAATATCTTATTACAAAATAATTCAAATTATTTAAATAATGAAATTTTCTTAAATTCTGATATTTCAAAGTATTTTGAATTAATTTATGATTTAAATCATTCAATTGATGAAAATTGTGAATTATTAAAAATAAGATTAAAAGAATTAATTATTAATGATGGTAAATTATTCCCACAATTATTAAAAGATATTTTAAATTCTTCAACTGAAAAGGAAAAAGAAACCAGTACTAAGAGTAAAAAAACAAGTAATGTAAGTTTAAATAGTCCCACCTTTGCAATTAGATGGATAGATTCAATTTTAGCTTATAAAAATCAATTTTCAATGATTGTTAAAACTGGATTTTGTCATGATTATTCAATGGAACAATATATCGCAAATGCAATAACTGAATTCGTTAATTTACCAAGTAAATTAAGACAAAAACCAGAAAATAAAGATTTAATAATTGTTAATCCAAGTGAATTATTATCTGTCTATATGGATTATAATATTAAACAATTTTTAAAACCAAATTCTCCAAATGTTCAAACAAATGATTTAAATGTTAAAACTAGTAGTAGTAAGAATTCTAGATCAAGTGTTGGCAGTACTGGTAGCGGTGGTAATGATTCAATATCATCAATTAATCAATTTCTTGAGAATTGTATACAATTTTTAAGATTTATAAGTGATAAAGATTCATTTGAAGCATATTATAAGAATCATTTTGCCAAAAGATTTTTAAATTCTAAAAGTTTAGGATCAAATAATTCTCATTTAGGTGTTGATATTGAAGAATTAATAATTTCAAGATTACTGGAAGAATTAGGTACAACATCATTAGATGGTATTATAAAGATGAATTTAGATATTAAACTGTCAAGAGATATTACATCAAATTGGAAAAAATTCATACTAGAATCGGAAGATAAAACAATAATTGAAATGGAACTTAAAATTTGTAATGTTTCATATTGGCCCAACTCAATGACAAAAGATTACAAGAAACTTTCAGGTAAAGATAAAAATGATGCAGATAGTAAAACTAAAAATAATGGTGATGAAAATTTCATATGGCCAAGGTATTTGAAAAATACAATAACTCAATTCGAAGAATTTTGGCAAGATGGTAAAAAAAATGATAATAAATCATTATATTGGAGTCCAAAATTTGGATCAATGGATTTAAAAATTTCTTACCCTTCCAAAACATATGAAATTAATTTGTCAACTTATGCAGGTATAATAATGTTATTATTTGGACCATCAACTAAAGATTCATCTTCTTATTCTGATTATATTCTGCCATTTAAAGATAAAAGGAAATTAACTTATATGGAAATAAAAGAATTAACTGGTATACCAGAATCTGATCTAAAACGTCATTTACAATCAATTGCTGTTGCTCCAAGACTGAGACTTTTGATTAAAACTCCAATGACTAAAGATGTTAATGAGACTGATGTTTTTGAATTAAATGATAAATTTAAATCACCATCGGTTAAAGTTAAAGTATTAACAGTTTCAGCATCATCATCAATTGCATCAAATTCAAATAAATCTAAAAAATCTTCGCATGATGAAGAATTGGAAGAAATTGAATCAAATATAACGGAAGGAAGGAAACATGAAGTAAATGCAGCAATCGTTAGAATTTTAAAATCAAGGCAATCAATAATTCATAGAGATTTAATAAGTGAAATAGTCAAACAATTACAATCAAGATTTATACCAAGTAATATCCTTATAAAAAAGCAGTTGGAGGATCTTATAGATAAAGAATATTTGAAGAGAGACGACGAAAACAGGAACATGTTCCATTACATAGCATAATTATCACCATTAATACCATTTTAATACCTTCAGAGTGCAATTATCTCTCTCTAACTCTCTAACTCTCTAACTCTCTAACTCTCACTTTTGTGATCTCAGTATTTTGCAGTCGCACTGTATTTTTTTTTTTCCCATTGTGAGATTTTCAAAAATTATCAACACTTAACGCATCTAACCCACTTACACAACAATGTCAGCAAACGATGTTTTAGATGTTTTGAATATCCAAAGAAGCGAGTCATCACAACCACCTAAGAAGAAAGCTAAACTTTCGAATGATGGTTCAAATTCTTCGCGTCAAACGGGTATGGCTCGTGAATTATACAACCTTTTAGGTCCAAATACACCACCGGTAAATCTTACAAATACATCAAATAATACTGGTATAAAAGATAAATGGAAGACTAAAGTGAGTCCATGGACCCGTCAAGGTTTTAAACCTACGGCTGTGGATGGGAATGAAGATCAAGGTGTAACTTTATACCATTGGGTTAGAGGTTCTAAAGAATTATTAGAGCAAGAAACAAAGAATCAATCATATTTTTTCCAAAAATTTAATACTAATGTTGATATTCCGAATCTAGTGGATGAAGAAACATATGATAAGTATATGATTGAAATTAAAGAAAATGTAAAGATTGAAAAAAAATTACAAAGACAAAGAGAAAAACAATTAGCTAAGGAAAAGTTAGGAAAAGAGAAAAAGGAAAGGGAAAGACAAGAAAAGGAAAGATTGAAACAAAAGGAAAGAGAAAGAAAATTACAAGAACGTAAAAATGGTGGTTCTCCAAATAGTAAAAATGATAACAATGGTGATAAAAAGGATGGTGAAAATGAAACTTCTGAAGCAGGAAAGGAAACTGAAGAAAATACAGAACAATCAAAAGCAGGAACTGAAGAAGAAGTAGAGGAACCTGAAGTAGAGAGTGAAGATGAAGTGGGAGATCTTGAAGAAGATTGGACTTATGAAGAAACTACATATTTATTCGACTTATGTAAAGCTTTTGAATTAAAATGGCATATAATATATGATAGATATAATTATTCAACAAACCGTTCACAAGAAGATTTAAAAGAACAATTTTACAGAATTTGTAAATATATTTATACTGAAGATCCAAATGGTAATCCTGCATTAATTGAATCACTTGAATCATTTTCAAAATTAAAAGAAACTGAAAGGAAGCAATATTTAGAAAAATTATTAAAGAGAACTCCTGCAGAAATCGCAGAAGAAGAATCATTAGTTATTGAAGCACGTCGTTTTGAATTGGCTGCTAAAAAAATGCTTGTTGAAAGATCAAATTTATTAACTTTATTAGATTATCCACAAACTTCTCAATCAGTTTCACAATATCAATCATCTCAAGGTATTGCTAATTTATATAGTAATTTAATGATTTTAGATAAAAATCAAAAGAAAAAACAACTGCAAACTAATCCTGATCCAATTCCACCAGTTATTCCAATTGCTGCTTCATCATCAATACGTAAAGAGCGTGGTTTCCAATCTCATTTACAACAATATTTAGCAAGTTTAGTAAAACAAAGTCAACAACAACTGAATATTAAAGAAATTACACCAGTCCAAAAGTTATTAATGAAACGTCTTTCATTGAAAGATGAAGAAGCTTATGGTCTTCATTATCATAGTAATGAAAAATTAACTCCTGGTGTTATACTTCGTTCATCTCAAAGACTTCAAGGTTTACAACAAAGACAATCAGTTTTAAAATCTGTAAATACTGTTTTGGAAGAAATGGATATTTCAACGGGGGCTGGTACTTCTTGGAAACCTGTTATGCCTACTAGAAAAACTATGGGTAAATATGATGAATTATTAAAAGCTGTTATTACTCTTTTAGATTTAAAAAGAGGTAGAGATAAATTAGAATCAGAAATTCAATTAATTAGAAGTCAAAAGGGTTTAGAATAAGTAATTTAATTAAAATAATTAAAATATTTTGTATATTTGTATATTATGTATATGTTTCAAAAATTGAAATAAAATATATATTTCACTTTGAATGTGTATGTGTATGTTATGTTTTAAACTCTAAAAATCAAATTCTAATGGTTCTTGAATTGGTAATTGTTCTTCAGGTATTGTAATTAATCTTAATTCTGAGAATAATTGATCCATATTAAATTTTTCTAATTCTGGTAAATTTAATCTATCATCTAATACTTGAGAAACTTCTTTAAAATCATTTGAAATATCATAAAATCCATAATGTGAATATGGTCTAGATAATTGATTTAATTTCTGGTATGTGGGGAATCTGTGCTCCATTAATTGTTTTTCAATAATATCAAAAATAATATTTTGATCCTTGTATCCATCATAGATTATATATGATTTCTTTAAAAGTTCACAAGTTTGAAACATTGTTTTCAGTTGATGGTTTCTCAAGACATTACTGAACCTACTAACTGATCTTGAATTAAAAACTGCAGTAATATCAGTCAACATTAATATGAACCTGCCAAATTCTCTGTCTCTGATATCTATCTTGAAATTTTCAATTTTTTGAAGTATATATTCTATTAAAAATGAAAAGAGAAGCCAAAATTCGGGTTGATCTTGTAGAATTGTCTTAAGATAAATACTTGATAAATGATATATGGAAACTAATGAATCATCTACAGTATATTGATCTAAAGTTTTAAAAATATCTTTCTTATATATGATACTTGTTAAAAATTCTTTATGTAAGAATGATAATTGTCCAAGTTCAGGTAAACTTTTCCATTTTAATTTATTCACTGATATTGGAACAATTTCTAATTTACTTGCTAATTCTTGATTCAACTCAAGTTTACTAACAATTTCAGGGAACTTAATTTGAAGATGTTGAAATATTTTCTTACAATTATCAACAAATCTTAATGACATGAAACATTTATTATATTCATCGTTTAATGATTCAATAAAATTATTAATTAAAAGCAGTCTAGTTTCATTCAGTAAAACTGATGTGTCACTAATATTAGAAATGATATTAATTAGAATTTGAAGTTTATAATTCATTAACTCAACCTCTGAAAGATTCCTATTCAATGAACTATTCTTAAATTCAACTGCAAAATAATCTTGTTTCCTTAAAATATTAATAATTGGATTAACATAAGTTGAAGTATTTAATTTAGATAATTCTTTCAAAATATTCTCAAGCATGCTAAGTTTATGATGCTCTAATTTATCATATTCCAATATCCTACTGAATATAAATAATAAAAATACTTCTCTCAGATAAGCATTACCGATATATGAATAATCTTGAAATAACACTTTATTCCAATTCCCATCAATTAATTTAACTAATTGAATCCAAATTCTTATACAATCTTCAATCAATCTTGTAACTCCTGTTTCTTGAATTCTATTTTGCATAGGGAATCTCCCCATTTGGTAATTTATGAATGAAATTAATTTAGTTATAGTTTGTTCTATAAGACCCTTATCTAATTTATGTGGTTCAATATAATCTAATTTTCTAATTGTTAAACCTAGTAATCTAACAAATTTAGTTGATACAGTTTGAGTAAAACTATTTAAATCAAGTTCTACTAGTATTTTTAAGAATTGAAGTGATAATTCTGGTTTAACTAAAGGATCATCTAATGAAAATGATTTCTCTAATGATGATGTTAAATCAACTAAAATTTGTGTGGTTCCAGTAACTGTGTAAGTCAATTGTAAAATCTTGTTAAATAATAAAACATAACAATCTAAAGGTAATTGGAAACTAGTTTTAGTAGTAATTGTTTCACAATATACTTTTAATTGTTTTACTGAAACTTGGTAAATTGAAATATTCTTAGAATCAATAATCAGTTTAATTAAATTATTGACTTGATTAGTTTGGTTTAAATCGGAAATTTGACTCAACAAAATAACAAAATTAAATCTATTTATGAAAGCTGCTTGATGTTTCCTCCCTGGTTCATAATGGAAACTACTTGAAACTAACAATTTTGTTGCTAATCTTTTCATTGAATTTACTTCATCTAACGATGATGCATAGTAATATAAAAATTGCATGAACCTTTCAAAAAATGTCAGGTTGGGTATATCATGGAAATTTTGGATCTTAGATAATGGGCTGGGATTATTTATTTCATTTTCAAAATTAAAGAATTTGTTCCTTGTGATTGTAGAATAAAATTTCATAATTAATTTTTCTTCTAATGGCCATGATTTCCTTTGATTTAATAAAAAGCAAATATCTAAAAAGTCAATATGGAATTCAATTAAATTATTTCCCTTTGAATTGTCATATAAATCATAGAAACATTTCCAGTCATACTTTTTAGAATCTAATTTGTTGGCTACAAAGAAAAATCCATTCAAAAACATATGTAAACTTGTTTCAGGTTGATCTTTCAATGAAATTTCCAATGACTTCCAAATCAATCTGCTATTATAATTTAGTAATTGGGTGATAAAAGTATATTCATCATCTGTATCAATCAGTATAATATCATCAAGCTCTAATGATAATTTTCTAAATAAAAGTCTCCAATAGTATCCACAATAAGATAAAAATTCATTTTCGATATCTTTTGATTTACCAAAATCATAACGTTCACTAATTTTTGAAAAGATAAGGAATAAACAAAGTAAATAAGGTACTAATTTTTTAACACCTTCAGAATCTCTTTGCACCATTGTACTTAAACTAATTCTTAAATATTTCCATTCATTATCATTTGGTAATTCCTGAACTACTAAATGCCAATAAATTAAATTTTTTAATGAATTTACAAAATCTGAAAGAAGTAATCCTTCAAGATTTTCTTGATTCATAACTCTAGCAATCTTTAATAAAAGTCTTTGAGAATTTTCAATTGAATCTCTCTTATTTACTATTTCAAATGAATATTTTACCTTTTCTAAAAATGAAACTAATGGAGTTTGAATATTGAAATTATAAAATCCATCTTTGAGTGAATTTAATTTTTGGAGATCAATATTTATAATATTATTCTGTTCTTGATTGAAACTCCTAGTTTTGCTAGCTAAACTATTAAATTTATTTAAAGTGATAAATTTTCTATTACTTTCAACTTCATAAACTGTTGTAGAAGAAATTGGATCTCTATGGAAATAAAATTTAGATAAATTAGGTTGAAATGAATGAATTGGTTCTTTATTCTTTAATTTCTTCTGTTTTGATTTTTCATTTTCTTCATCATTTGAATTATTCTTAGATTTTTCAGTAGTATTCAAAGTATGTGCAATTGAACTATGTGAATTGGAAACATGTGACCTACTTGTCCCTGAACTCTTATTAGTACTATTACGTAACCCGGACTTTGATGGTTTAGAAGAACGTCTAGAAAAAGCTCTTTTACTTAAATTATTGGATCTACGATTTGGAACTCCTGAGTTTCGACTCTTTATTACTCTTTTACCAGGTCCCTTCTTTTTTACACCACTTGTGCTACTCCTAACTCTATCTGGATTGATTTCAGGGGTATTATTATATCTCAAGTAGTTTGAAATAGATACTCCTGATGGATCAGTTTCTCTTTCTTCGAAGAAATCATCAATTCCATGTTGATTCAGGAATGATTCTGTATGTGAAGACACCTCAATTTCACTTCCTGATAAATCAGATATATAATCTCCATACTTAGAATCGAAAATTGAACTTTCAACTAAAGCAGTCGAAGCACTTTCTTGGATACCAGGTTGATTATAAGGTGTGTAATTCCCAGTATCATCGTCTGATGCATTATTAAATAGTTCATCATACAAGTTACCCTCACTTGAAAACCGTGATTTACCAGAACCTTTCTTCTTAACCGCTAAACCTTTTCTCCTTTCAATAAGTTTTGGTTTTTTATTCTTGTTTGAATTAGGTTTTTTACCTTTGTAAATATCTAACTTTCTAGCTGATTCAGGTAACACTCCTCTTAATACTGATCTTTCTTTTCTTATTCTACCTCCAACCATAACATAAGCTTCATCTGCACTAACTTTCTCATTATCATCTAAATCTGAACTTTGATTATCATTAGTATTATCTCTATTTACAAGGATTGAGTTATTATAGTTATTTGTATCATTATCATTAACATAATCATTTTCGTAAGATATGCCACTTATACTAGCATTTGCAGTGAAACTAGAATCAAAATTAATTAAAGAAACAGAAGATCTCCTTGATGTTTCACTTTCATCACCAGAATCTTCCACGTGATTTGATCTTCTTTTAGTTTGAATTAAAGAATCATCTGATTCATAAGCTTCATCACTAGCATATACATCAGCTGCAACATTATCTTCCATATATTGAGACAGTGGCAATGCACTGTGTGGCTGACTAGAAACTTTATTTCCCTTTGTCCTACCTATAAAAGTATAAAAATTCTTGGATTTGTACCTATCTTCACGAGGATACCTTTTCTTATATTTAAGATATTGCTGATTAAGCAATCGTAGCACTGCTTTCATATTCTGATTCTCTGCATATATCTCATTTAAGTATTCTGGACTTGCTAAGTCTAAATAATGTGCTTGATCTGCAAGATAAGGATGTGTACTTGAGAAGTTTCTCTTTCTTAAACCTCTTCTCAGTGTATTCTCAAAAGGTATCAAAGACAGCAATGCATTCGTTATATCCTCATTTTCGTTCTCATGCTCATTTTCATGGTAACCCATTTGAATATTGTCTCTATTGTCATTTTCTTCACTTTTATCCTGCCGTATCCATGTATTATCATTAATATTCCAATCTCCATACTTAGATCGTATAGAATCTCTCATCTGAGCTGCCTTTTCCTCATCCAAACCCGTGAGACGTGTCTCTATCTTCCTAATTGATATTGAACTCCTGGACAATATCGTCTCCGGTTCAGAATCTGACACAGATTCCTCCATACTTCTATGACAGTAGTATAATATTTATGTTTTCGCGTGTTTAAGATCTGATGGGAGTCACGTGAACGAGTTTCGCAGTAAAAAAAAAAATTTTGGAACATCAACTAAAATATTTCATTTAATCGAAATGGATAACAGGAGAGTTTATAAGAAGCAATCAGGGAAGGGTAAACAATCGAACTTACTTTCTAGGGTAAGTCTGTTCTTTACAAGATCAGTCTGGAGTCAACCCCTGAAACAAGGAGACGCTGTGCAACAAAAGCAAACAAACAATGATGATCATAAAACAACCATCGATATTCCAAATACGCCAGCAACAAAGAAGATACTTGATGATAATTTAAGTGTAACACCTCAAAATATAAACGCATACGATAATAAGAAAGTGGAGAAGACGCCTAATGTGTTGTTATCTGAGTTCTTTCAACAAAAGGGTGATAAACCATTAACATCAATTGAATATGAAGGTGTCTTGTCATTATTATCACAATCAAATAAAAAATCTAATGAATTTATAATGCCAGGGACTTTCTCAAATAGTCCAATTAGGAAATTAACAAATGGTAATGAAAGTAATGAAAATTTTGAAAAGAATAGATCTGTATTAATTGAATCAACTCCAGTTCAACAAGTAAGATTAAGAAATATTGATGAAAGTAGACCTTCAAGTCCAAAAGTTTTTGCAACTCCTGAATATAAATCAGTACATCATAGTATTACTAGTTCATCAAAGAAAAAAGATATACCATCAGTTAAAAGAGTTTATCAATTTTCTGGATTACCATCACCTTATAGAACTAGAATTAAAGCTCCAATAATGACACCAAAGAGAATAAAAACTGCTAATACTAGTTATAATACATCTTATGATAGATCTATCACTCAAACCAGTCATAAGCCTATGAATAAGGCAGCTTCAACTTTGTTATCAGTATTAGATGATTCAAAGAAAAATAGTAGTTATCTTCAACAATTTTCAAATCCATATATAAGTTCTTCAAACGCAAGAAAGAATAGACAACCAATGTCAGGAGATGTGATAAATTCTACCCTCATGTTTGATAAATCAGTAGATATAACTGCATCAACAAGCAGCAGTTCTGTTACCACACCAGCTGGAGATAATGGATCAATTGTTCCGGAACCAGCTACTTCATCATTAGCATCTGTTACAAATGCTGCAGTCCAAGTATTAAACCCATCCACAGTAGTAGTTTCTGATTCATCAGTACCAAGATCAATACCAAGTACTACTTTACCTTCTATCTCGGTACCAGTAAATTTAACAGCAAAGGGTAATAATGAAATTCCAAAGATTGATACTACAAGTGCACCTCCTAAACCATTATTTTCATTTGGAAATCCTCCAGTGGAATCTGTTATTGCAAAGGAAATACCAAAACCTGCACCTTCCACATCATTATTTGGGTCAAGTATAACTTCAGCTCCAATTACGGGATTTGCATTTTCTAATGTAAAAGTAACGGAAACCAAAGCTGATACAACTCATATACCTTCAGAAACTAAAGCACCATTATTTGGAGGGTTCCCAAAATCCAATGGTACCATTTCAAAACCAACCACTATCAATATTGAAACTAAAACTGATCCTAAAGCAATTTTCCAATTCAAACCATCATTAGGAACTACTAGTTTTGCACCGGAATCTAGATCTAAGATCAACAATGAAATACCTGAAAAATCTGAAACTACTCCTGGTTTCAATAATTTAAAATTAAATAATGTTGTTAAATCTAATACAACTTCAAGTTCAAATGGAGAATCATTTACATTCCCAGAATTAAAACCAAAGAGTGTCACTTTAGATAATTCTAAAGTTCAAGAATTTAAGAGTCTTTTCTCATTCAATGTATAGCATAATTGTAATATTTAATATAAAATCTAATATTTCCCCAACTTCCCTTCTATTTGTTAATATCTAGTTAAGCGGGTATTCTTATGATAGAAGTAAAAACTTTAAGTATTTAACTATTACAATCATTAAGGAATATCTAAAGAATAAAGAACCTTGAAATTCCTTAAGGTATGAACAATATATGATAACCCTATTCTAACTTTTTTTGCAGCCATTGATTCCTTTTATTTTGTGTTCAAATTGAGTCCATTACAATGTTTTTGGTTATCAATAGATCCATATATTATTATCAATTTCACTCTCTTTCCTATATCCTACTTTAAATAGATATAAAACTTAGTATATCTACAAACGTAGTAATCGTCTCTATCTGATGGCTTTGGTGTGATAATTTTTAAACGAGCTGATTCTGTGGTCGTGTGAGAAAATTCGATCTCAAGGCTCGCCAAAAGGAAAAAATTGGTTGATCCTATCATAAGTTTATATAATGACTGAATTAAATTCTATTCTTCTCGTTGGTGGTGCTGGATTCTTGGGTCTTCATTTAGTAGAACAATTCTCCAAACATTGTCCTGAAACCAAGATTCATGTTTTCGATATTCGTCCAATTCCAGAGAAATTATCTGAATATTTCACTTTCGATACGAGGGAAATTACTTTCCATCAAGGTGATTTAACTTCTGAAGAAGACGTGTCAAAAGCTATTAAAGCATCTCAATGTGACGTTATTGTCCATTCAGCTTCACCAGTTCATGGACAATCTGAAAAAATTTATCATAAAGTTAATGTTGAAGGTACATTAAATTTAATTGCAGTAGCTAAAAAATTAAAAATTAAAGCTTTAGTTTATACTTCATCAGCTGGTGTTATATTTAATGGTACTGATATTGCTAATGCTAATGAAACTTGGCCATATCCAAAAGTTCATATGGATCCTTATAATCAAACAAAAGAAATCGCTGAAAGAGCAGTTATGGAAGCTAATGATCCAAATGGTCTTTTGACTGTTTGTTTAAGACCTGCTGGTATATTTGGACCAGGTGATCGTCAATTAATTCCTGGCTTAAGAGATGTCGCTAAGGCTGGTCAATATAAATTCCAAGTTGGTGATAATAATAATCTTTTTGATTGGACTTTTGTTGGTAATGTTGCTGACGCTCATGTTTTAGCAGCTAAACAAATTTTAGATAAATCAAAATCTAGTAAATTAGGTGGTGAAACTTTTTTCGTTACAAATGATGAACCAGGTTATTTCTGGTCATTGGCTAGAACTGTTTGGAAATGTGATGGTTATATAGCAGATAGAAATATTGTAATTAATAGAACTTTTGGTTTAGTTATTGGTTTTATAAGTCAAAATATTGCTAAATTTACTGGTAAAGAAGGTTTAACTGTTTTTAGAGTTAAAATAGCTTCTTCAAGTCGTTATCATGATATTACAAAGGCTAAAGAAGTATTGGGTTATAAACCTGCTGTAAGTCTTGTGGATGGTATTAATTATACCCTCGATTGGTTAAATGAAAGCAAAAAGAATTAAGAAAATTTAAAGATTTTAAATATGTATTTACTTTGTATAAATAAAAAATAATGTAGACATTATAATGTTAGACTCGCTTTCGTTTTTAGCTTGGGTTTATAAAACTAAATAAGTAAAACCGAACATGAAAAGGCATAAAGCAGCTGATGTAACAAAAGTATTTAATTCATGATTTTTTGATGATTTTGATGATGATGAACTAATATTAGCTGAAATATTGGTAGTATTCATATATGGAATATCACTTGAGTTAAGTAATACATCAGTATGATTTTCTTCTACTACACTTTCTTCAACTACTTTTTCTTTTTTTTTTTTTTCTTCTTCTTCTTCTTCTTCTTCAACTTGTGCATTACCAGTATTTTCTTCATAATAATATAAATCTTCTTTTTCAACTGGATATTTTGAAGACAATTTAGATTTAACAACAACTGTATTACCCTTTTGTACACTAATCTTTTCACTATTGAGTTCTAATTCAGAAACTGGTTTAAATTTTTTAACGGGTAAACCATCATCTTTTTTAAATGGCAATGAACATGCATTAATATCATTTAAATCTTTACAATCATTATAAAGTACAGTTAAAAAGTTATTTGAAGGATTCCCTGGACATAAGTTATAACATTCTTGATTCATCATTTGTAATGCACAACATTCACAAGCCAAATCATCAGATTTACAATCATCAAGTTTACTTAAAACATCATTACAACAATTTGAAAGTTTAATTAAATCAGGAGCTGAACAATGTTCATATGGTCTTGGATGTGGGTTGACATAACTACCATATTCCAAAAGTTTTTCCCCAAGGACTGAAGTGATAAAGAAAATTATGTAAAAAATATAATATATCATATTTGTGGTTTTTAGAAAACTTCTCATTATTCAAATTTTGCAACATTTTTTTTTTATTTTTGCAGCGATCGTATCCACAAAATAAATCTTTAATAAAACTAGGAATCATAAGAGATATTGAAAAAAAACTTTCAAAATTTCATATTTTTATTTTTATTTATCAGGGATATTCAATTTGAAGAGACAAGGACAACTCAATTTGCTACGTATCAGAGTCAAAAACTAAATTAGACCCATTTTAATTTTTTTCCCCTTTTTAGATGGGTAAAAAATATTGTAAATCTTCCACCGACATATCCTATGATTCCATGCATAGAGATCCCCGTTTATTATACAAACCATACTTACGGATTCCTGAATTTTCTTAGTTTTTCAGTTCCCGAAAAAAAAAAAAAAATATTTCAATCTCGCCTACTGTACTATTGTGAAAGATGAAATCATCGTTATTTTATCTGTTTTTTTTTTCACTTTGAGTTTGGAAGGTTTTACAAGTGTGACGAAATTCAAGTACATTTTGAAAGATGTATTCCTAATTCAAGAAGTTGAGAAATTCTCACAAAACTATTTTTTCAAACCTCTACGGAAATAAGCGTGTATGAAGGTAAATGAACTAAAAAGAAATTTAACAAGAAGAAAACAGCCTATTTTTTACCCGTCAAGTTTAACTTGTCTAAAGTAAAAATTACGCTTTCTTATGGTGCTAAATATTAACCGAAACGCGTGATGCCACACCTCAATTTTAGCCATTATGTTAAAACTTTTTACGTAAATCTGTGCTCAACTGCATTTTTAACAATGCCGGAGTTGTGTCGAATGACTTTTACTTTAAACGATAGTTTTCTATACAACAGTGGAACTAGATATATTGGAGAGTTCAGTATATATTATACAATATTTACCGGTTTATTACCATTTTTCAGGGCTTTAATTGGTTAGACTTAATATACATTTATTATTACCATTTGATTAAACATTGAACTTTATTATAATTATGCACCCTAACTAAAAAAGTTATTTGTTATAAATTTCTTTTGCTATCCAAGAGACTATTATTTTATTGATGGAGGCATTGGGGCCACTTTTTGGTTTAATAGTAGATATCATACCCTATACGGTGGCTTAGATGGTTTAGATGGTAGGCTCGGTAGGAAATATATTTTCAAAGTTCTACCAGAATGTTACCGCAAGCCCTGACAATCTACCATATTCTTACTAATTAACTTCAAATATCAAATCTAATCCTAGGAGGTATTTATTCTCCTATATTGATCATATTGGCTCTTATTACATTCACAGTTAAACAATTTAAAGTCAAAATTAATTTAGTTACTCAAAAAAATAGTTTACTAAAAAAATTATATTGCATTTTTCAGAGGTTATTTTCTCATCCTGGAAAAAAGTGTGTTAAGATTCAGCCCCTTTAAGTTAAATTTTCCACTAATCTCCATCTTTGTGGTATTTCACTTTCAAAAATCTGCAAATAAGCGTTTTTATTGGATATTTCCGCATTACTGCAAGGATTCTAAAATATCTCAGTTCATTTTCTCAACAATAGATGTTTTGGTTAGTAAATTTATTTAGTGTGCAGAATTCGCATGTTTTAGACAGGACTTTTAGATTTTCCACAATCTCAGAGGGCTGGGAGATATATCTTTCAACGCAGAGGTTGTACGTCCAAGGTAATGACTTTCAGGTAAAGCTTTTGGAAAGAATAGTTTTATGATATAGTTAGGGGATGAATTCAAGCAAACACACCTTAGTATTTTTGAAAGCATATGAATGAGAGGGAAACCTATTAAGAAAGGGAGCAAATTGTATGTTTAAAACCATATTTTACTATATTGTTTTAATTTAATTGAAGCCCATCTTAGGTAATATTAAGTGTAGTATTCATTTTAATGATAATTTTGATAGTCAGTAACAAAGCAAGAGTTTAATGTAACAAATT
This sequence comes from Yamadazyma buinensis, assembly GCA_030571035.1. Classification (NCBI taxonomy): domain Eukaryota; kingdom Fungi; phylum Ascomycota; class Pichiomycetes; order Serinales; family Debaryomycetaceae; genus Yamadazyma; species Yamadazyma buinensis. Next base: position 69,071 of record JAJLWZ010000054.1, read on the forward strand.
CTTTTTTGTATTACAGTCATATTGGAGAATATAATGGGTATCTATTAATATAGGTAAAGATTGACGCTACAACTCCATAACTCTTCTATAAATTGAACTTCATATCTTCCAGTTAGGTTATGCAAATCTATTTCTCATTCTGAATACTCCTAGATATTTGTTTTATGTGTTTTAACTATGTTGTTCGCTTACAGTATGACCAGTTTATCAAAATTTCAAGAATGTCGTGACAACTTTGACTTGACCAAAAAATAATACTTTGAAGACAAAACCCCCGAAAGATTTAAGGTGAATTCGGATCCTTCCTTGTATATTAACTTCTTATATTGGTAGACATAAAATAAAGTAATTCAACAGTTAGATTAATATGGGAACTGTAGGTGAAACCTTGCAACAAACAAACTAAAGTTAAACGAAACCTTTAAAAAGAGTTATTAAACACATTTACTAGTGAAAGATTTCAATAATGAACGGAATATAGTCAATAGTCCAGCAAGTTACTTGCTTTTACGGTAAACGAATAATCGATCTAAAATACAAAACAGGCAATGAGAGGGATATTAAAATATTAGGGGCATGATAATATTCTACGACATGTCCTTGGTGCTGTACATATGACTTATTTTTTATTTTTTATTTTTATTTTTATTTTCATCTTATTTTCATCTTATTTCCATTTTAATCTATTACTATTTTGTTCTATTTGATGTTCAATCTTACTTAAGTTTTCTATTTGTATGTATTATTATTTCTTGTAGGTTGTTTTATGCATCTAAAAGAAATGAAATAAATATGGAGTTCATCTCTTCTGAAATAAAAAGGGGATTGGAGTTATTTTTGAGTAATTTTTCTTTCTCTGTTTAAAGTTAGACAATTTTCAGAGTTTATCAGGTGCATGTTGTCATTTTTGTTTAACATCTACAAAATATATGTGAAGTGTATATAAAATTAATCTCTTTGTGACCTTTTTCAATTTATTTTATTCAAGGTTTTCCATTTTTTATTATCTTTCCATTATGTTGCTTTTGGCATTTTTTTATTTTTGTACGAAGCTAAACTTCGTAATCAAATCATTCTACTTTGACTGGAAAGCAAGCATTCATTCATATAAGCTTCTGAATCATTATGAGAGATGTACTTATTTAAGATATATTCACTGTATCAAATCAACCAAAATGTTGCAGATAGGTGAAACAAATAAACAGGTCTCAGCCAAACCAAACAAATATTTTAATAACTAAATATTTGTCTGGGTATGGCGGAGGTATCGTGGATGTACTTTGTTGCCTTAATAACCGAGTTGGTGGTTTATTTCCACAAACATGGAATACGCAATGCCAACTCCAAAATTGCAAATTCAAAATCCAGACTATGTCAGAGGGAATAAAATAATTGGTTATCAATTTCACGATAGTTTTACGAATATTGGCTAGTATTTACTGTAATATTAGTTCTTACTTTCCCTTTTTAATTACTTTGTATTTTTATTGGGCTATTATTTTCATTTTATTTTATTTTTCTATTATTTTATTTTAATATCTCTTGTAGTATGAAATTCACCCGAAATGAATACGAAATTAATTACTTCCAAATTTACAAATATGAAGGTTATTGTTAATGAATAATTTTGCAATTATTCTGCCTTTGTTTAATTTTCATAAGTGTTTTTTTTTTTTTTGTGAGTTTACAGCTATTTGTGATTAATCTTGCTTAATATATAATGTGTGTAAAGTATGAATACCTAGATATTCGTCATGGCTTCTCCTTCTATGAATAGTTTCTCTTTTGGGTGCTTTCTAGCCCTTCTATTAATTTTATTTCATTTAAAATTTTCCTTCTTGTATGAATTACGTTTTTTTTATTTTATTTTTCCTTTTTATTTTATTTTATTTTTTTTTTTTTTGAACTAAACTTTTAACTTAACTAAAAAATATCCCTGGATTTTTACTTATTAGGCACCCTCTTCTGGTTTAGGAGAATTCTGGCCTTCCATGATACAGTGTCGATTCAATAAGAAAATTAATATTGAACTCTAATTTGTGAATTTACATCTGAAACCTATCAACAAGTAAATCAAGCCCAACAAAAATTTTAAAGTGTTAAAAACAACCCTAATGTTCATAGTGATAATGAGGAAGAGATTATAATACATGAATAGTAGCGATATCCAAATAATAATGGAAAGGTCAATCTAAACTCTAAAAGTTTAAAAAGTCTAAAACCCCAAAAACAGACCACCACAGAGAAAATAAAATAGCATGTTACAAGTATTACAATAATTTTACTAATGTAGGCTCGGTGGTACATTAATTCTAGCGTAAAATTTACTCTTTATTTTTATTTCCCTTTTTATCATCATCTTTTTAATTTTAATTTTCTTTTTTTAATTGTGTCTTGACCTTTCTGATACATGGCACCATATATGCAAAACTTAACATGGAATTCTTTACTTCTGAAATAAATGGATTGACTTAATTGCCAAATGGTTTTGTATTTGGTTTTAGACTTTTTGTATCCTGTTTTGTGAGTTTTTCAGCCAGGTTATTAGTATCATTTACGTTTGATATTTATATTCTACATTTGAAGTATGATGATCTTAAGTATAGCAAAACTTGGGTCCCTCTTTAAATTTGATTTAGTTTAATTGAATGTAAGATTTTTCACTCTTTATTATTTCTTATTTTTTCTTAATTTTTGTCTGCATGGAATTCACCTAAAAATATAAACGCTATATTCTTATTTTGTGCTGGAGGAAGGATTCTGCATTATTTATATTTTTATTTCACTCTTCATAATTATTTATGACTTTTTTTTATTTGGTTGCCAATTTTCTTCTTTCTGAAATTCTGCCCCATCTTTGTATTTAGTTCTTATCATTTCGTTTCAAATCCGCCATATAAATAGTCCAAAGTATTCCATTTCTTTGTGAATATATCAAAAGTAGATACAATGTTACTTTCCCATGTTTTTCAATTACTAATTCTAACAAGTCTTAGCGGTGCAACATCCGTAACTGGTATCTTCACTGGTATATCTAGCATCGTGCAGACCGATGCAGGTGCTGACAGAAATCCAATTTGGAAGGCTACTGTTAACTGGGCTATTCCAAGCAATACACTTGCCGCTGGTGATACTTTCCTGTTGGACTTACCTTGCATTTACGGATTTAGTACTACCAAAACTATCAATATAACTGTAGGTTCTACTGTCTTAGCCACATGTAGCGTACAGCCAGGTCAAATACTTTTAGAATACAGCACGATTACCTGTACAGCTACAAGCGCAGCTGAATCAGTAATTAATGCCAGCGGTGATATTTCGTTTCCAATTCTTTTCAATCGAGGTCAGGGTGCTTATTCTGTTGATTTAACTTGTGCTGCAAAATTTAACGTGGGGGTAAATACAATAGCTTTTAATGATGGTACAAATACTTTAACTTATGATGTTACTTTTGTCAACACCATTACCAATACGGCAACTATCTATCTTGCTCGTGGGGTTTCTTCCATTAATAAACGAGAAGAGGTCGTTATAGGTCGTTTGTGTTCAAATGGTATAACTTCAGGTACTATTGGGTACAGTTTTGGAAATTTTGCTTTAGACTGTGATTCTATCCAAGTTCGTATTACTAATGGTCTTAATGATTTTAAAATGCCTAAAACCCTGGAAGATGTTTCTTATACATCTACTTGTTCTAGTACCGCCTTCTTAGCTAAATATACCAATGTTCCAGCTGGTTATAGAGTATATGTGACAGCCTTGGGACAAAGCATTAAAGATGCAACTATTCCTGTTACTTATACCAATATTGTAAAATGTGTTGGTTCAACTTCAGCAATTGATTCCTCCCTTGATGTTGTATGGCACCGAACAGACGGTTTAGATTCTGACTCACAAGGTCAAGATTACGTCATTGTTACTAAAACTTGGACCGGAAGTACTACAAAACTTACTACTTTACCTTATGCAACAACTGATGCGACCATTACAATTGAAGTTGATGTCCCAATTCCCACAGTTACAACTACAATCACTTCCGGATCTATCTTCACTACCATTACCGAACCTGCAACAATTGGAGGAACCAAGACCGTCTTGATTGAAATCCCAACCCGTACCACTACTACTTATACCATCGAAGGTTCCCTTCCAGGCACTGAGACCGATATTAATACTTCTGGTTACACCGACACTGTCATCATCACTACTGTTCCACATTCAACCACCACCATCACTGTTGAAGGTTCTATCCCAGGTACTGAAACTGAAGTCGCTTCATCTGGTACTATTGACACTGTTGTTGTTACTGAAGCTACTGTTCCACACTCAACCACCACCATCACTGTCGAAGGTTCTATCCCAGGTACTGAAACTGAAGTCGCTTCATCTGGTACTATTGACACTGTTGTTGTTACTGAAGCTACTGTTCCACACTCAACCACCACCATCACTGTTGAAGGTTCTAT